>JACJUM010003317.1:9944169-10176743 GCA_020976665.1 Heortia vitessoides
TAGATAAGATACAGGTAAAAAATTGTATGGCTTGTGACCATAAAATGTGTAAAGTTTCACTATTATTTGTCAATATAATACCATTAAATTTTAAATTAATTTACGTGATCAACGACAGCCCTGCAACTTGAACAACTGCTTCCATTATTTGAACTTGGAACGTAAAAAAAGCAACATAATTTGCCGTTCGCCAAATGGTGGGGTCTACACATTCTAATTCTAAACCAGCGGCCTCGGCCAATAGCGACCGAGGACGAGCCAACATGGCGGCCGTGGGAACCGGTTAATGGGCCGTTTGAATTTAGAATAGTATTTTTATTAATGCGTTTGAGAACAATTGTTTTTTTTTCTAATTCGCTATACAGTAGGCAAGGGGAATTAGGTGTGCTCTTCCGCGCATAAATGAACGGGCAAAGAGGCTATTTGAATAAGGTCGTAAGGTGTCGATTGTTTAGTTTCGCTTAATTTCAATTTATAATTATTTTTAAAAATACAGTTATTTAACTGTTGACTTTTCGTTTAATGTCGTAGTTTAAATTGTAAATAACAGTTGTTTGTGAATAAATTTTTCTAGCTATACGTACAGTTCAAATTATTAGTTGCTACAGTTATTTTCAGATGATATTTTTTGCTTTCAGTTTGTTTGCAAAATAAATTTTAACTGTGGCAACTCAGCGCCGTAAATATTTTTTAAAATAAATACATGCTGGCATTCCGCCGGGACTCTGCCCGCGTGGACTTAATTCTTACGGAAACAGTACTTCTGTTTCTTTTGTATTACCTATATCCTTTTTATGGTTAATTCTCCTTATCACTGCATCACAATCGAATCATCTTTCAAGTGTACCAAATAGACAGACCCTCTTTGGCATTTGTAACATATAACATGCAGTATGGGTTGTGATAATAGTAATAATAAATTCACACAACACATTGACCTGACTCCAAGATAATTAGTTTGGAGCACATATATTGCAGACAACAGAGGAATTATAAATATAATACTCAAACAAATATTTAACACCCAGACACGGAACAAAAAAATATTCATCATATAAATATTTATCCTAGCGCGTCACGGTCACGTCCAATATTATGCATTGAGTGTATATTTGAAAGGTATTTGCACTAGTACAAATGCAATGGGATATTTGATTATAAATATAATATAATAATTTTTACAGCCTGTTAACAGGCAGTTGCCGGCGAGTGGGCAAATAATGACACGTCATAAACATGTAATAATAAGCACACGGTTAAAGAGATCATGATATGATACCTATCATAAAGTAATATAATATAACATAAGAGTCATATTTAAGCGAAGTGAAAATTTAATGCGTCATTATTTGTAATGTATACGAGTCGCGGTGTATGTGCCAGTTGTAAAATATAATACACACTGATACGTAATTAGGTGGAAGTATATAATTACGTTTCGTTATATTATTTATTAAGGTTATTTTATTGACGGGTTTTATCTCATATCCGTGAGGTACCGCCAGAGTAGTGCCTACCTCTATCAGGTGTCGTACAGATGGTGGAAAGTATAGCTGAAATGCATAGGGGAAGCGGCGTTTATGGTCAAAATTCCCCCTTTATTGGGGAGGCCTATGTCGAGCAATAGACGTCCAATGGCTGTAATTATGATGACCTCATACGTTTATGAAAATATGTTAACTTTTTATATGAAATCTTCGTGTCGCGGAATGTGTGAACTATAGAACCGATTTTAATAAATTTTCGCTTATTGAGTAGATACTATACCTATCTCAATTTAAAGGCACTTAAGAGAATGTTTGTTGGGTTACCTAGTGAATATGTATATAGATGACTAAACAAGGCTTGTCACCTATCGAAAAAGAACATAAAAACCGGTCGAGCTGTATCGAAGGATATAGGTACTAGTTTTTTATTACGAGTTTTTATTGTACTTATTTAGATTAAATCGAGTTATTTTAAGTTTTTAGCTTGGGTTTGGTTTATTGGGTTTGGAAACGTCGTGATGAGTTCAATGTTCAGTAGTGGACTTCCTACGATTGATATGATGAAGATTTGCGTATTGTTAATTTTTTAATTAATAACAAGAGGGGTAGTGCCTTATTACTAATATTAAAGTAGATAGAATTATTTTATTCGACGGGCCCGATGGCGCAGATGGTAGTGATCCTGTCTTGTGCACCAGGGGTCGTGGGTTCGATTCCCACCCAGAGCAAATATTTATATGATGATATTTGTGTTTGCTCTGTGTATGGGTGTAAAATATATGTATTTAAGTATAGTATATTTGTGATTCCTCTGTTGTCTGGCATTCGTAACACAAGTGCTTTAAGCGACTTACCACGGAGTCAGGTCAATGTATGAGATGTTGTGGGAATTTATTATTATTATTATTATTATTAATTTAATATATTTAAAATGTTTAATAAAACATTCTTCGGACAGATGATTTCTTAATATATTAACCGTTAAGACTTTCATATGGGATACATTGAGCATGCGTTTACGAGTAGACAAAAGATTATTTTTAATATTAATCAATACTTAAGTACCATTAATTTAAAGTTACTAGTGCCTCTCTGCTCGACTCATTAATATAGGGCTTGATTGAACGATATTTGTTAATGTATTAGCGTCACACAAGTAATTTATATTGATGTCGTGGTATTTCTTAATTTGTTATCAATATTCTTTACATTACAAAGGCTTTTTTAATAAAACATAATAAAGTCAACGAAAATTCAAAGGACACAAAGAACCTTCAATATAATTAAAAACACGTTATATTAAAAAATGACATTCTAGTCAAGCTATACCTATTTCTAGACCTTCGCATTAATAATATCCTATGTCTATTTGTTACGCTTGCGCGGCTAACTGGTAAACTGATTTTGATGAAATTTTGCAACTTGATAGTTTAAATTTTAAGGAAAAGCATACATACGGTATTTTAATTTCCGGGCGGGCAGGGTTTTATAGAGTTGTATTTCACGAGAACAGTTATGCGAGCGGAAAGCCAGAGTTAATACATAAATAAATTGCATGCACACTTGACAATAACATTATTAAAAAAAATTACTCATCCAAATTAATAACAGTACTTAAATGTCAATGTCACTTAACGGATAATTTAATGTTGGATGTCACTTGTAATTTATTCCGGCAAATAAAGGTACACCAAGCACACTAGAATTAAATGGAAACAGAAAACGTTCATGTTTCAAAACAGTGAAACCAACTAACCATGTAAACGCTTCATGTCGTGTTTCCTTCCATTTCACACAAAAAAGTAATATACCACTCTGAAACAAAGCGGTCGGTTTTCATTTACAACCTTTCCGCTGCTTAAACACAAAAAAAAGTATAAAGTAATGGCGCCACACACGTTCTGTTTTCGAAAATGATATTTTGAAACGTCAAACGAGCGCGCTCATTTTTCTTTTTTTTTCGCGAGCGGCAATGATTAGTAAAGCCTTCGTACTGCGAGGCTATTTGGTTGCACGTGCTCGCGAGAAGGGGTGGGCCTTGCACGTGAATTTTCCGAGGTTTCCACCCTCTACGGACCGCCCCTATAGGCTTTTCTGTCCGGCCTATGCTGTTTAACCGATCGGCTAGCGGAATCTGTGGAGCGGATGAGCTTTAACATTTTTCGATATAGGGTCATTTTGTATATTTTGTTTATAACTTATAAAATATTAATTCATAATCGTAACGATTGATTACATATCGGTTTAAATAACTCACTTAGCATGTTTTAACGAAACCAAAACGGATTCTTCACGATTGATTTATCACACAATCTTTGTTGAAATCTTAAAACGAGGCAACGCTGCTACAATTTGTAACACGTAATTAATACCTATAGCTGATTACAAAAGAAAGTAGGAACGTAAAAATAAAAAAAAGCAGATCCAAACGATGCCGTAAAAACTTTTATGATTGTGAGGCCAACTGTTTTGTAATTGTAATAACGTATGAGACGTACAATTAGGAAGCACAGATCTATCATTAGATCTGGATAACACGGACCGCTAATTTACGGCACGCTCAATGGATTGAGCAATCGGTGGATTGAAACATGTGGACACGTAAGAACATCGAGTATTTGTTTTATTGCACTATTACAAGGTGTTAACAGTAAGATGCATATGTAATATTGTACTGAAAGTTGTATGTAAACACTTGTGTCTTTGATTTTAGTATAGCTATGGTTAAGAAATTGATGGACGGAAAAACTAGAACAATAATAAGACAAAATCGGTTTAATGATATTAAAAAAAAAAAACTTGGAGATACAAAAAGTTTTAGTCTTTATATGAAATCTTCATATTAGTCAAATATATAGATGTGTAAATCGCATGGTATGAAACTTAATTAAAAATGTAGCTCTTGGAATGATATAGATGATGAGATGATGACGAGCAGGCAGAACTGTACGTCATGTAATAGATAATCTATGAGAAAGTCATGAAGAAAATGGTTGTCAGACTTTAGGATATCGTGTCTTAATTGATCAAATTGCTTCGTAAGGACTGCTAAATTAATAATTTCATGATTCCGCCATAATCTGATGGAAATAGAGTAAAAACGTAGATACGATTATTACATTCCTGAATTCATTAACAAACACATTATCAGTAAATAAAAAATCGACGAATGAAAAGAAGATTAATGAGCGTTTACGAATTAATTACGCGCACCAACTAAGTATTATAAGGCAATTATTTCCCTTAGCGGTATTACACTTAAATAATTCAATTGTCGCCTCAATGACGCAATGTTATCATTTTGTTATATTGTTATAGAAACTGGCAAAATTTCCCTGCTATAAAAAAAAAAATGAAAATGTCAAATTCTAAACAAAAACGCTCGACAGAATAACATAATCGGCTATGGTATTTAGTGTTAGAAGACGTTTAAACTTAATGAACAATATTTAAATATGTGAAAAGTTATCAAGAACGATTCTATTAGTGTAAAAATCAATTTAAAACTTTTCACAAGAAACTAGAGGACTCAAGCATTAGATAAATCTACACATGTCGCTCCACTCTAAAAAAAAAGTGTTAAACGAACGCCTGCACAATCGCAGAGCGACTACTTAAAAAACAAAAGCGCAAATGGAAAGTAGCATTTAAAAAATAATGTGACAATGACCTCTCCACGGTTCGCGATGTCCAAACACTACTGCCTACTTTTCACGCTCTACGCCTACGCGCACTATTTCAGCGGAGTCGACAACATCAAACAGAATTTAAACCCTGCAGACAGAATAACAAAGTCGATATTGAAACGAGCGGCGTCCGCACGCACCCCATCTCTTTCCCACGTATTAATCAAAATACGAGTTTTCTACTTTGACGTGGAATCGTAGCAAATGGATAAGGCATTGTTTCGTAAATTGAAACTATGGTTTGTCGGGCGACCAGCGCACGCTGAGCCCTTCCTCTGGCTTTTGTTTGAGATATCAGCGGCGATGCGACGCGATCCAAGAGATCGGACGGGTCCCGCTAAATTTGCCGCCTGTAAGCTTGGTTTAGACAACGTACATAATTGCTATTGTAGGATAAAGGGTTTACAATAAACTGTTATTATGGATAGACAATGATTAGGAAGGCTGAGGTATCCTCATTAATTACTTGGGGTGGTATTTATAATGGAGTCTTGGTGCTATTATAACAATGGTGAACAAAGGCATTTTGTGAGGAAATACTAAGATACACAACAATTACAATATTAATTGAATTTGCATATTAAAGGTTTTAATCTCGAACTGCCGTTAAGTACCGGCAGAGTAGAATAGTACCTTCCTATGTAACAGGTGTTGTAAGAGGCGACTAAAGTGCCAGAACCGACAGATGGCGGTATATTCATCAAAAGCTGCGCTCTGCGATTGCAATTATGAGCGAAATTCCCCTTTTCTTGGGGAGGCCATGTCCAGCAGTGGACTTCCAATGGTTATAGTAATGATGATGAGTACATCGAAGACAGTGTGGCCGCGGAGGTCACTGTAATAACAACGCAGTATACTTGGCCGTTCAATTTGTCTTCATAGAGCGTATATTTAAAAGGGAAATTGGTGAAATTATTTCAGCGTGCTCTTTGGTAGTAATTAAATGCATTAAAACACGCCGGAAGCGCAAGCACTTTAGATGGGATTTTAAACAATTATTTTTATGGAACTCGATTAAAATTTTCTTAGTATTCATTAAGAATTGAAGCGATGTATGAATGAGTAAAGAATATAAATTACAAATAAAAATTAAAATAACGTAAGTGAGCTTAACCGTGAGGTACCAGCAGTGTAGAATAGTACCTCCCCGTACCAGGTGTCATAAGAGGCGATTAAGGTATCGGAACCGACAGATGACGGTATATACATTCAGAATAATGCAGCTCAAATGTACAAGGCGGGATGGACAGCAGCATCCCAGTCGCGTAAGCTGCGCCCTGCGATTGCCAACACGCTTGCCCAGCACTAATGGGCAAAATTCTCCCTTTTTTGGGAAGCTTATGTCCACAGGTGGACTTCCAATGGCTGGTATGATGAAGTGAGTTTGTTGATAAACAAGATATTTCTGTTTTATTCATATTAAGGAAGATATAATTAGAAAGGAATTTTCACATCATCATGTAAGCCACTGGAAGTCTAATGTTGGATATAGGCTTCCCAATAAAAGGGGCAATTTCGCCAATAATGGCCGTGCTGGGCAAGCGTGTTGGCAACGCAGAGGTCAGCGCTCGGGAGGAGGATGCTGGTATCCATTCAACGCCCTGTGCATTTAAGCTACACTGTTGAAGATGGCTATACCGCCGTCTATCGGTTACGGTACCTTAGTCGCCTCTTACGACACCTGGTGCATGGGTAGGTACTGGTTTCTACTCTCCCGGTACCACACAGACACAAAACAAACATATTTTTTACGTTTTTTTAATACAGATTGAGAATATAATACAAATTTGTTATTTGAATCTATCTATACAATTAAGTAATACAAAATACCTTTCTCTGTGTTGTCCTAAGGTTTTGGAAACTTAGAAATTGGAAACGTAATTGAATAGACTCAACTTCTTTATCTCAATGACTAAGAATGTTCTTCTCTGAGTCAATATCGAGATACTGATAAAGGTCACGGCCAATGAGGTCATCCTGAATCATCTTTAGATCAATCACATCCCGACAGTAGATTAAGCAACATTCGCTTCACTCCTATTAGTTATTAAATGCAAAATATAAAACTACGATGTAGGTAACTTTGAACTATCAGTGTAATTTCATAATGTTATTTTAGTAAAATTACATTTGTTTTATTGTTTTTTGTTTTTCTTCAGCATAAAGACAAAAAAAATCTTATATCTTGACTGTATTAGGTCTATAATCTAGTCTTCTAAGAAAGGCAGTTACAAGTAACTCTAATATATTCCCACAACATCTGATACATTGACATGTCTCTGAGATAATTCGCTTATAGCATTCGTGTTACGGACATCAGACAACCGAAGGATCACAAATATAATACTGAAATATCTATTTCACAACCAGACACAGTATATACTAAAATATTCATTGTATAAATGTTTGTCTTGAATGGGGATGGAACCTGCGACTATTGGCTCACAAGATAGGACACTACCATATACTCAACGAGCTGACTTGACCTAATACACATACTGAGTTGTCTCAATAACCAATAGATTCTACAAAAAACGTCGACTCGATTCGTCATTAATTTTTAAAACAAAAAACATAAAATATTGTTAATAACAAAATCTATGAACGCGATTTTTTGTTTTATCTACATCACTATAATCTGCATCCGATTTAAAGTTGTGCCATTAACAGAAATCATCACGAGTAATATCACAAGGATATCACTAGCGCGGTGCAAACCTTGTGACTTGAAGATGTTATATCACATCACCCATTGTCACATTAATATCTCTCTCTCACTCTTTAAACAAAAACACAGTACTAATACTGCTATTTAGCGGTAGAAATAGGCGAGAGTGAGGTACCAATGCAGACGATCTATGAGATCTGCCTTATGAAAAACCCGTTAAAATTTTCTTACTTTTACATTATCATTGATCGAACTTGTCCAGTCCCGGATTAGCTTTGCAATTAAAATAATTCCGTGTAGTTAATTATAAATTGGAAATATGTATCAGTTATTTATAAAGTTTGTTTTTTATAATCGTTTAAGTATCAAAATAAAAAGCAACATATCAGGCATATAAAGTCTACTGTTATAATAAGAGGGATGTATACCCATAATTGCCGCGCTGGGCAGACGTGGTGGCAATTGCAGAGCGCTGTTTCAAATTGATATACCGCCATCTATCGGTCCCGGTACCTTAGTCGCATCTTACGGCACCTTGTACAGAAGGAGGTACAATTCTACTCTGTCGGCATCCCTCGCTATTTTCTTAATTTATAATGAAATAAGAACAAACAGGTTATACGTTAGTTTTATATTTTAAAACGTTTACGCCTTTAACAGTCATAAAAAAACACTTTAAAGCGCGACTCATTCATTTGCTCACTCATTCGCTCACTCAGTCGACACTCTTGGAAGCGGCTGCGTCGAAACGCAGTGACTGTATTATTTTAAGCAAATTTAAATGTTCTGTAACCATGATTTGTGTTCACGTGATGTTGGTTACAAAAAATGTGTCTGAAAACAGGTATAATGTAATAACTTTCAGTCACCCAAATCACGTTTGATGCGTACAGACGGAAATTCTCACGGCAATTTCACAAATGCTACTGATTCTCATAGAAACAATTTCGGTCTACAACAGAGGTTCCCAAACTGTACATAAAAAAGTGTACATAAGAAAGTCTACTGGGGGACATATACCTCATCAAGAGAGGAGGAGTTCTGCCCGTAATTGCCAATCGTAGAGCGCAGCTGTCACGACGGGAAAGCTGCTGCCCATCCCTGCCCTGTGCATTTGAGTTGCACTGTTTCTGATGGTTATACCGATACTGGTTTCACCCGCGATCAATTATAGAACTTCTACCCCCTTAAGGGATGATTTTTGCCCTTAAGGAACGCATTGTATAATTATCTGTAATGTTTTTTTACATTATTTAATATAGAAAGTCCTAATACATGGTAAAAAAATCGTTATTTTTTTTATGAAAATATCAATCTAAATTTCTGCAATTATTCTTAAGCTTTGACTAACAAATTGTAATTGATGTTATGAGGTTAAGATGGCGTATATCCATTTAAAACAGTGTAGCTCAAGGGCGAGGACGTCGCGTAAGCCACGCATTTTGATTGCCAACACGCTTGCAGCGGCAATAATAGGCAAAATTCCCTCTTTCTTAGGGGGACCTAAGTCCAGCAGTGGGCTTCCAATGACTAATGTGATGATTATGATGAAATACTTTCAATGTATCGTTAAATGTCCGTCACATATTTTAAATATTCCTTACTAGCAACTCGCCCCGGCTTCGTATGGATGCAATGAGGATAAAAATTGGTTATGGTAAGTTCTTAATAGAAGGACATATACCACCGCAGACTTTATAGTAGACATCTTTATGGTGTACAATACCATAGTAAACAACAATTATCTACTTAGATCTATCTTGACCGGTTCAGCCAGCGTTTGCAATGTAATCGCAAAAACATATGTTTATTTACGACTTTTAAAATTATCAGTGTTACCATACTATAGTACGGATTTTATACATGTAAACCTTCTATTAAAATAACCGCATCTAAACCGTTGCGAAGTTATCAAGATCTATACATATACAGGGACAGATAACGAAAAGAGAATTAGTTTTAAGGTATATAGTGATGCTATTTTAATGATGATGATAAATACTTTTATTATTGTGGGCTATCCCTAAAAGGGCATGTAGCAACGCAAACTATTTTGTAGACATTTTTGTATAATATCATAGTAAACAACAATTATTTTGATCTATCTCGTCAGTTTATTTACCACATTCTGAAATTATCAGTGTTACCATACTATATTATGCATGTATTATACATATAAATATTTCTCTTGAATCACTCTATCTATTAAAGAACCGCATCGAAGTTTATCGCGTAATTTCAAAGATCTAAGCATACATACGTACAGACAACGGAAAGCGACTTTGTTTTATACAATGTAGTGACCTTTTTTTATCAGCTTTCAACCTCCAATACGACCCCCAATCGATATACAGTTTGAGAGCCGCTGTTTCACAAGCTAGTACATGCCACATCGCTTTCCCACACTGATGATCATGTCTAAATTATTGTGTGTGACAAAAAAGAGCGGTCGTAATTTCTTACGTTTTTGCGGCTGGAAGCAATGGAGGCTCATTGCTTATTCCTGTATCAGAAATAGTTTCTGTTTGCAATTTGATCGATCGACCTTTTCCAATGGATTGTAAAAACTGTGTATTGTTGACGTAACAAGAAATGATTTATACATAATAGGTTGTAGTTGCGTCGAAAAACTGTTTTCGACGATTGTAATACAAAGTTTTGTTTGATTTAAGTTTGTTTGGATAGAAAAGTCTGATATCTCGCATGCTTTGTGTACCTGTGGGTACCGACAGATGGGGGTGTATCCACTCAAATCTATATAACAGAGCGGAAGTAGAAAATATTTGCGAAATTTTATACTATGACGTAGGCGACTAAGATTACAAAACTGATGGCGGTATATCCATCCGCAACAGCGTGGCTCAAATGCACAGGGCGAGGATGGGCAGCAGCATCCCGTCGCGAAAACTGCGTAGGTACTGCGATTGCCTTCACGCTTGCACAGCCCGGCAATTACGGGCATTCCCTCTTTCTTGTGGAGGCCTATGTCCAGCAGTGGTGGAGGCCTATGTCCAGCAGTGGATTTCAAATGGCTGTTGTGATGATGATAAAATTATTAAAGTTCCCGGCACGTTTTTTGATACATTCTACAATAACCTTTATGCGAGACCTAAGAACCCCATAGCTTAAAATATTACGTAATTTTCTTTTAGACCAGGACGACAAACCAACATAGCCAGCGTGATAAAGCGTCAACACAGCCTAAAGATGCTCGTACCACAAGGATATCACTAGCACGATGTCAGCCTTGTGACTTGAAGATATTATGTCACATTACCCAGTAAATCCACTGGCTCTCTCACCTTCAAACCGGAACACAGCAATGCGAACACTGCTATTTAGTAGAAATAGATGTGAGTAAGGTAACTACGTAGACGACCTATAAGATCTTACCTAGATCTTCAAGATCAAGTAAAACTTAGCCCAATTCCACAACGACTAGGAAATAAATAATTAAGTACGAATGAATGAAGAACGCCTAGAACAACTAAAGCATATCCAATCTAGAACCTACCTAGTAATATACGCGATCATCCGATCATTTACCTCTTAATACTGGTTTCCCATTCCTAGTGCCAGATTGTAGGCGATTACTGACAGATGTTCCCTGCTCCCCACCAGGAACAATCGCCCTTAATATCACAGCTATAAGGGTTGGTTTCAAACAGGTGCATGGGACAAGCGTGTACAGATTATAATGTAGTTATTATTTGTTTTATTGCAAGGATGTGAGGTTGCTTTTTTGTACCCTTGAAATAGTTGTTAGGGGTCGTTTTGTGGGAGAGTTGGACCAGGTGCGACTAGGTACCGAATAGCGGTAATCCTATCTGAAAGTACATCGCCCGGTTTGGGTGGAGATGGGCAGCCTTTAGCGGCAATTATAGGTTAAACTTGCGATATCTGTTTATTTATGACGGGAAATCTATGGAACAGATTTTGATATCTTGCTATAATATAGGTTGTAAATTAAATGCATGCTACTTTTTAACACAAGGCATACACCCGACTTTCGCCGACTTTTCAAAGAAATTTCGATAGAGTCAATTGAAGTAAAGATTTACTTCGCTTTCACTTGATCATGAGAGAAATTTAATAATCCGAGAGATATATTTCTTAACATTACACGTTCTGTTGTATTTTATAATAACGCGTAAATATATTCAATAGTGAAAGTGATATATCTGCATGTGTTTAATAATAAATCGTTTAAAATATTTTCACCAGTGTTACAAATATTTTGTTTATAAACTAGCATCGCTACACGGTTTCATCCCCGTTAAGTTCTACAGAACTTTTCGGTTTACCCCCTAAAGGGGTAAAACGGGAGTGCAAAATTAGTATGAAACTTTGCTGTTTTTGAAGATATTCGAATAAAATTAAGTGTAAAGGTTATTTATTGGAAGTCATGAAGCTCTTATAAAATTTAATATTTTACACGTGTTTCATGAATTTTAATGAAGAACCATTATACTCAATTTTATTCGAATTAGAGTAAAATTCCCAATTTAATTTTTGGATGTTCTATGGCTGATATGACGTAAAAGTGATTTCTTAATGGTAAACCTAGACTCAGTTTGCAACTGATACCTACGATGGCCCCGATGGCGCCTTAGGTAGGTACTATCTTATGCGCCAAAAGTCGGGTTCGTTGGTTCAATCCCCATCAAGACAAGTGTTTATATCATAATGTTTGGGTACAAAAAGTATGTATTTAAGTATTATATTTGTGATTCCTCTGTTGTCTGACATCCGTTATACAAGTGCTTTAAGCGACTCTCTCGGAGTCAGGTCATTGTATGAGATGTTGTGGGAATATTTTTCTGATACGAGAAATATTTGGCCCGAATTTTATACCTTTAATTATTTCTTTTTATACTCGTCCCAAAATATACTCTGGTCTATTAGGACGAGATGAAAATATATTTTCATATGTATTATATCATTATAAATTTTTTTCTCGTTATTATGTTAATTTTTTTTCACCTCCAGCAAATGTATAGGTATTTCATATGCTTTCATGACAAAATATTCTTTTGTTATTGAGAATCTCTGACGTTTAATTTTTTTTGGGTAAAAATATTGTAAAAAATGACTGCACACGGAAATAATATGACGAGACTATTTAATTAATGTAATATTTAAATTCTAAACACATCAGCGCTCATTATAAACAAACTTGTCCCAAATGATTAAGTTCGTTCCGAGACGGGTACACTCGTCCCACTTGATAAAATAAGATTAAATAGCCATTAAACTTACGCTGAGTGATACTGGAATAAGAAATGAAATCTAGCGATAACCTAATAGACAGTTTTAAATGTCCTGTGTCTGAATGAATAAATCTAGTCTTGAGTGAACCGTCAAAGAAGACCTAGGTAATGTCGCTGTAAAATCTGAGGTTCCGTGAATATTTCGTCAGGCACATTACGGAATATCTTCGTGTACCCGTCAAACCTTACTAATGGCGGCACCACACGAATAATTCGCAGCAATCGTCTACATGAACTGTGACCTACTTTTGGGTCGCCGAAAAAAAAATCGATCGCGATAACGTGGCCACGCCTCTCGCGATTTTTGCCGCGAATTAGAATTTACTACGAAGTAAGCGTTTCGATTTTTAAATTTTAACGCTTCGTTCTTTTTTTGCAATTTAAACGCTTCATTCTTTTTTTATTAGAACTCTTTGGTCTGATTTGTAGCTGGCATGCTAGACACATTGCGTTATATATTTTTATAACGTTAAATGTAATCAGGCAATATTTATATATAATTATGATTGATATTATAAGAGATCAGTGCATATTATTAAGAAAAATGGACCATAAAAATTAAAATATTTCCCGCTATCGTTGTTAAAAAAAATGGTATGTAACGGCAACAACGCGCCGCGGTCGGGTTTGCCAAAAATTCCGCCAAGGGCGGTACTCACCGTTGCGCCGCCTTGCCCCCCCTCTGGCGGTACCTCACCCCTCTCCCCGTCCACGCAAAAGTAGCACTTCTCCGCCGGCTTCCAGTCCGTCGGCTCTTCTGGCACCTCCAGCTTGGGTTGCGTGGCCGGCCGCTTTATCAGGCTCTCCAGTATTGTCTCTGGCCGTCTCTTCTCTTCCTTCTCTCTCTCCGCCTCTGTCTCGATCTCTTTCTTGTCTCCTGGCGCGTTTATCTGCTCTATGGTCTTGATCTTGAGCGCGGGAGGCGGGTCCGTGCCAGGCATGGACTCGTCGCTGGATTCTGTATCTGCTCGTTTGGGTATTAATGCGTCCTGGCATAGTTTCCATTTTCTTCGACCCATCAACTCCTCCGCCACCCGTTCTAGACCTGAAACAGAGAAGGAACCATATGAGGAGCCATTCAAAATTATAAATAAATGTAAACTTAATATGGAACTGTGTTTTTACGTTCGTTCTTAAATCTAGAAAATAAATAGATCTTAGCAATAGTTCAAAATTGTTGGGATAAAATAGACTAAATACAAATAATATGTTAAAAAAAAAATTATATTTCGGAATAGTTAATCAAAGCATTTTTTTATTACCTACTAAGGGTAAGCCAAATAGTCTAGTATAGGATGGCTTTAAACTTTGCTTTAAAATGTCTTCTATTAAGCCAGGCTAAATATGCTAAAAACAATATAAAATATCAGAACTTATCGATATTATTTTGTAATTTTCCGTAACAATCTTTTACAGGTAGCAACACCGTTATTTAAAAATAAAGTTAATTTTCACATAGTTATAGGATGTTATTAATTGAATATACCGTAAATTTACTAAGTTAAAAGTAAAGGTCATACGCGTAGACAACCACAAATGAGTAAGTAATCGAAACTACTGGGAAGTTATAAGTTGAGCAGTAATTATAATGCAGCCATTGTAATGTCAATAAAAATGAGTGACGGCGTCCTCATCGGGTCAACGACCGATAGCTTAGCCAATCCTCGGAAGACGACAAGGGAGTGCCAGAGAGCAAACACATTTTTTTATCTAACCAATAATGCGTGAAGCAAAACATTTGTACTCCTACTTCAGATAATTATTAAAATAGCCGTGTGTAAGAAATAGTACCTCTCCATATACCAGGTGTCGTAAGAGGCGACTGGGGTACCAGAAGCGATAGATGGCTAAATTCTAATGATACTATTATACCAGCTGTGTCTGTTGTTATGCTTTGACGAAAATTTTGATAGAGTTTTGTGCCTCGAAACCTAGGGTAAAAAACTTGTGCATTAAAAACTGTTACGTCAGAAAAACAACAACAATAATAATAAAATCGCAAATTTATTTTGCTTTTGCCTAAATATCACATGTCTATGTGTCTTATTTATACCAATTGAAATCAATACATGTTTGTCTTTTTTGAGTGTGTGTCCTTATCAAAGTTTTTTTTTTATCAGACTGTGAATATTGTTTTTTTTTATCGTAATATGCATTTTTATATTCTTAGGTCGGCAAACAAGCACTTAGTCCGCGTAATGGTGAGCGTCATCATTGAATCGCAGCGTAAAGACGCTCGTGTCATCGCAAAGAACCATTTAATTTCATCGTTCAAACCAAAACACAGCAATGGAGACAATGCTGCTTGACGGTAGTAAAAGGTTTATTTATTAGTTTAGGTTGACAAACAAGCATTCAGTCCAGGTGATAGTAAGCGTCACTGCAGTCGTAGCCGAAGATACTTTGTCAAATTACTTAGTGCTTCTCTCCCCCTTCAAACCTTCCACAGCAATGCGAATTGCACTGCTATTTGGTAGAAATAGGTGAGAGCGATGTACCAATGCAGACGATCTCTGTGCGATCTATATCTTTAAAATATTAATATTGCATTGCATTTCCTTCGTTTCATAATTTACACATCACCTTCCGGTTTTCTAATATGTTTCGATTAATCTTATTAGAGAACAATGCATTATAATTATTATCAACGCATGATAAATAATTTATTAATTACAATAAAGATCTGTCGATAAACTGCAATGGTATTTTCACATTTTCTTATTTATATACATAATCATAATTACAATAAATGTTCCAACCGTTGAATATCCAATTAGATAAATTTATAATCGCGCTTTATTATTAAAATGCATTACCTACAGCTAAACGATGCGAAAGAAACATCATTAGAAGGCAAACCGCATGATTTTATCAGTCTTATTTTATAGAATAATTGCATTACCTATCTAGAATTATCTATGTATCTAACGCCCATATATGTAAAGTATATAAGTTCGGAAAAGGGAAGGGTTCCAATATTTATATGTTAGAAAAAGCGTTCCTTCCCGTTCTGTAGGCGTGTGTTCGTAAAAAGTATCGTTAGAATTTGAAATGCAATCATAGAACAACATAAATTAGCATAGGCCATGGAATAAAAACAATTCATTGTCTATAGCATCCGTTCATGGATCGACAACCTTTTGTGTGGATCTTGAAGTTATGCGCCGTTATTTCTAGACGTTGAAAATGACTCGGGTGCTCGCGTTGGGATAATGTGTTGTATATATGTATGACTATCCATTTTGCAGTTTTGATTAATCCAATTTGTGAAAGTAACAGCATTTTACTTAAAACATTGAGTTCCTAATGAACTATAAAAGTTTGACAAATTTGGGTAGGTGGATTTGTTGCCCACTGTACATAGCAAAAGTCTATGTACACATTACTTTTCCACTCACGACTAAATTCACGTGGACATCATTTTTTACAGTGTACTGTTATCATGTCTGAATTGAAAATTATATAATATATAATTACATTAAATTAAGTTTATTTAATCAATCTACACGCCAAATTTCAATAAAATCTGTTCGTTACATAAGCCGCGAAAGCGTCACAAATGTACCTTCACACTCATAACATTAAAGTTACTAAATTCATCTCAACTCACAATACACATAAATACCGCTTTGTTTTTAAGACATATACATTTGTTTCTAATTCTGTCTGTTACCCAATAAATCTCAATGGAATGGATGCGTACGCTTAATAACAAAAAAAAAACTTAACACTATACTACACTTCTTGTAAATTTTACAATTACAAATAGAGTTTCTATTCAGACACGTGAGCTATGCAGTTAACCCATAGCAAGACAACATTACAATCTAACGGGACCACTCTAATAGCTGCAAATTCACATACATACATAGGTGTAGAAACGTAAAATGCGTACAAAAAAATAACAAAAGGTCTCCCAACGCTATAATTTTCTAACGTTTCACAGAAAATTTAACGATTACAAAACTGCGATAACTAACGAAGGTGGTTAACTGAAGCGAGACCCTCACAAGTTAATATTGTAATTAATGCGATGCCATTGAACTTCCATAGCATGGGGTAATAAAAAAATAATTATACATTAGAGTCGCTTCCAAGTAAATCGGACGGGCTAATGTGTTTTGAAAGCGAGAATAATCTACGTACCGCTTCCAACCGTTCTCTAATTGTGGATGGCTTTTTACACCTTCCCATCACAGTTTTCGCGGCCAATCCATTACATAAGTTATAAAATGTAATATTTCTCATAGCAAATACTGTAAGGATACCGGAATCAACAAATGGCAGTACATCTGAAATGACGTGAACCAAATGAGACTGTGATTGCTAGGTTAGATCGGAAAAAAGTCCCTTAAAGTTGAAAAAACCAATTCTACCAGTATATAAGGATGTAGGGTATTCTATTGGAAAGGCGATGACTATATCCAACAATCGACGTCCTAAGTTTGATATCATCATCATCACATCAGTATTGGGATCCTGGCTGCCATGATTGCATTGTGGTAATCGCAGAACGTAGCTTGGCGACGAGGTTGCCGCTGCCCATCCTCGCCCTGTTGTATTACAGCTACGCCATTTAGGCTTATTATACCGCCTGTCAGTACCAGTAGGTACCTTAATTGCCTTCCACACTGATACAGAGGAATATACTATTCACTACCGTGTCAGAAACGATCAAGAGACAAAAGGAGGCTGGGCGTCGCGGATATAATTGAATAAAATAACGTAATAAACAATCATTAAATGTATTGAAACTTCAATTGACAACAAAAGGTCATTTTAACAAAATGGCGTGACAAAACCGGCGTTAATAAACAAAGGATGATGGTGTGTGAGGCGTGTGCTGCCTACTGATTGGCTAAAACTGCGATTAGACTGGTCTATTTCAAGGTCGACATGAGTCAGTTTGCATTTGTGTGTGCATGTTTAGGGTTTGGTGCAGATGACACGCTGTAGCGACCGCATTTTTAAATTTAATAATAATAAATTGGTGTAATTGTTGCACGATTTTTTTCTAAGCCACCCTTGGTAGGGAAAATGAAAGTAAATAATTAGGCAGTGAGTAAGCAAGCGCATTTATTATTTTCACACATACAGAATACCTACCTGCATACCTAGATTAATACAGAAAAATATAAAATGTCCTGTCGTAAACTATTTTTAGGTTAATTTTAAACGGTAAAAACTTGTTATAATTCAAGTTCATGTTCTACTCACAGATAATTTTACGCGAGACTAATTTAGTACATAAAATAGTATTACGTATTTCCATTCAACCTGCTTGTACTTAATAATCAAAAATAGATATCATTCAAATGAATGTTCGAGTTTCGTTATAAAAGTCAACTGACGTATAAAAAACCGTGATCAACTTGTAACTTGTCCCATATTTTAAGTGATTAAATGCGGAAGCGACCGATGTCCTTGTTTGGCACATCGCGAATATGCGCAAGGAATTGTCGACATTATTCGCTGTTAATTATCATTATTAAATAATATCCTTCTCAAGACCACACTTAGCTAGTAACATATTTTACCGATGCAAAAACAAGTCATAGCCTACCGGGAGAACGTAACAAGATTGTATCGTTGCGAGAACAGGTTTCGCGTCTTGAAAACTTGGCTAAATAGCAACATTAATTGGTACTAAAGGACATAGTGTAGACAATACACCAATTCAATTACGTTGCATCGAAAAAACAAAGGTGCGGTTGAACAAGAAGTATGATATCTGATATACCTCTATAATCTCAGCGAAGACAATGAAAGGCCGGATGCCGTACGTCTCGCGACCTCTAGCTCCTGATCTTAGCCGTAAGCATGGGCTGTTCAAACATTCAGCCTGATCACTGTTTGGCAACATCGCTGCATTAATTGTGGCTCCGCCGGCAAATACGGCGTTGTATCAATTTGTTAATTGATTTACTCAACACCGGCTGATATATTTGGGTAGGTATAGTCGCAATCAGAATATTGCTTGTACACCATCGTTATGTAAACAAGTCACACTTTGTGCGGGAAGCAACCGCCGGCCAGCGAAACATTGAGAACTGACAAAAACATACAACAATTTAACATAAATATCGTTTATCTATGTTCGCATCGAGCCGGGGCACACGCAACCACGCGCATAGCCATGGAAAAAAATTAAAGCCATCGATCACAAACTATGATAAAAATTACATTTATTATTGTTTGCAACATTAAAAATACTTGAAAAACATTAATGGCCACTACACTGGCACTTAGACATATAAAACATAAGCCATCTTGAAATTTGGACAAAGACATCGACGAGCAATGGTTACGCACCTCTGGAATCGAACGCGAGTCATTTGAATGAGGAATTAGAATAAGATGGCAAAAAAAACTAAGCATTAGAAAGAGCGAAGCAATCGATGTGCGACAGGGAGGGCAGATCTCCCCGGGACGCTATTGGCTGACCACTTTTTATGCCTTAGTTCCCCTAATCTTCATTTCGAGCAACATCTGCTACGCTAATGTTTATTCGAAATAGTTCTTTAAAATTATCGAGTTAAGATCTCATTTGCAATTCGCTGGCCGCGTCTTATGTTATTTTTTTTCCCGCTATCCATCGTCCGGTCGTTGCACGCAAGTTGTTATTTTAATTTTTAATACATCTCCCATCGGGTTCCTTTTAAGGCCAGTGTTTGTTGGAAAAAAGGGCCACGTACGTTTTTGAATTATAATTATTTTTTGTCGTGTGGCTATTGGTGGGCAGATGGGTACAGTGGTAATAGCAGACCCTTTTTTTACTCCATAATAGTAACTCTTGTTTGTTGATAACGTTTGAGTGTACAATTATTTTGTATGGAGTCTAATTTACGAGTCGAGGCCCATGTCGGCCGCCAGTCCGGGGGCAGTTACAGATGGCGAGGCAATGATGGCCGGTTGTAAATTCCTTGAATAGCCCACTTTAGATATTAATCATGGTTAATAGCTTATTCTTGATGCTTCATGCCTATTTAGTGAAATGGCATCTGTAAAAACGCCTGCCATTTGGATGACGTTAAAGACGTCGTTTTTAGTTGACGGGTAATTTAACTTTATTTGTTTATTTCTCATGTCAGCCGTAGTTCACTGCTAGCTATCAGCTTTGCCAAGTAAGGAGAATTTTTGCTCATAATTGCCGCCAAATATGACTATTATAAATAAAAAGGTAAAAATAATAATAAAATAAAATATTTTCTTATACAATACTTTTGATTAATAAAATACTGGTCTTATTAGATATATCGGGTAAAACAGCTGGGCGCTACTAGTATATTAGGGCCCTGTTGTTTCACCCGAGTGGATCTTGTTACTGTGGGTATAAAAAAAAATTAAAATAAGCTATCTAGAAGTGAAAGTCCCGTTAAAATCGGTCCCACCCTTTCGGAGTTTACCTCTTACAGACAGACAGACAAAAAATGTAATACACTCATTTTTGTTGCAAATACATACTATCACATGGCTATATTTCAAAGGTGTTATTTTATGATTGATATATGAAAATCAGGTCGTCAAACAATCCCCGTGATAGTAAGCGTCACTGAAGCCTATAGACGCGCGTACACCGCAATACTTCAAGTATCAAAGGTTGGGTATGCGCGGATATCACTAGCGCCTAATAGGGTTGGGCATTGACACTTAAAATTATTATGTCACATTACCTAGTAATGTCACTGCCTCTCTCACCCTTCAAACAGGACCATAGATAGACTTAGATTTACTCTTAGCATAGATCCCGACATATTTCCCTCATCTACTCACATTACAAATGTAAGTAAGACCAGAACTATTTAAAAAACTCAATTTGATCAGCCTCGGAGGCCTTCTATCCCTCTCAATTAAATAACAACATAATACAGGACTTGTGTCGACTAACTATTGGAAATAAAGTGCAATGATATATAATTAATAAATTACAATTAAAATTTAATTTAATCACCTAATGATGTACATCCGGAATAAATAGGAAAATAAAACGATTATAATGATGATAAAATCACTCATAATTATATAACATAAAACTGTTCAAATTCGTTTTGTGTAATTAATTTATTATAATAATGTTTGTTACATCGAAAAGGTTCAGTATCCCTGACTTAAGAATAATATTTTATTTGAATAAATTAAGGCTTGGAATGAAATCTATCTACAAAATAATCTGGCGATCTTTCAGACAAATTAATTTTGATGGTAGTAGGTATCTATCAAGTCCAGCCGTGAGGTACCGGAAGAGTAGAATAGTACCTCCTCCTATACATGGTATCGCAATAGGTGGCTTCACTCTGCAATTGCTAACACGTCTGCCCAGCGCGGCAATTATGTGCAAAATTGCCCCTCTCTTGGGGAGGCCTGTGTTAAGGCAATGGACTTCCAATTGCTGATATGTCTATCATGACATCTATCAATATCACTTGTTTTTGTAAGTTATAAGTAGCTTATATTTGTTAACTTTTCTCTTTGTACAGTTTACTATCTTTCCTATTTCAATGACATCTCTATATTAATATATGATCAAAAATCTATTACTTAATATTTTTTGCTTTTAGTGCATACTATAGAAAAGAAAAAAAATATTTTACTTCGTTTTTATTTCATTGAAAATATCAACAACAGTCAACTTGAATTTAATATATATATATATATATATGTGTTTATTTTGAAAAAAAAAATAAGTTGTATTTATTGTTATATAGACATGTTTGGTATTATTATTAAATTCTTATTTTATTCTTATAAATAAATTAGTATTAGTAACTTCCGAATCATATTATTTTCTTATATATCCGTTCAAAGGTAACCTTGAAGATCGCACTCAGCGATAAGGTCGCCTATTGTATTAGAACTTGTCACTTTTTTTTCTTTCTCATTATGTAATTTGTGTACAATAAAGAGTATTTCTAAACTTAACAACATTAATACAAAAAAAAACATTAGCTAAATAAAAAAAAAAAAAATAATTGTCTTAATTCTTTGCGTGATAACGCCAACTTTCCCCATAATTGCCGCGCTGGGTGTTGGCAATCGCGGAGCACAGATTTAGCGACCGGAATTCTTCTGCCCATCCCCGCCCAGTGCATTGGAGCTATTTCGGATGGATATACCGCCATCTACCAGTTCTGGTGCCTTCGTAGCCTCTATCGACACTAGTACAAGGGGAGGTACTGTTCTACTCAGCCGGTACCTCAACTTAACGTGAACCCGAGTCGACATGGGAACTTTAACAGAGCAGTCAACTCCGAACAGCGATCAGGTCTACGCTAGAACAGCGCTTAAGCCGCTTCACAAACAAGTAGGTACTTGTTTTAATTGAGTACCCGAATCCCATAAAAGTAACCAGTAATGGCTTTTGTTCCTTTGCCCATTAGAGAAAGAATCGTTCTCACGACTCCCCCCTTACTTCTCCATAGTGTCCCCCCCTCACACAGTCGTAGTTGACTCGACCGTAACAACTTGCAGTTATGACAGTCGATCTTGCACGTGTAGTTACACATTTGCCTTAGAACTAACGGTCCTGGATTCAATTCTAGAATCAAATTGTTTTTTAATTTATATTTCAACTTTGTGATTTCTTGATGTTCGGATAAGAAAATTATGTCGATGTCTGACAGGTGACTTGTGAAAGAAGTCATGCGGATTCCTAAGAAAAAAAAACCAGATTTATACCACGGGAACATAAGAACAAACGAAAAAGCCGGTAATGTGCAGCAGAATCCCGGTCGCGGTGTCACACTATGCAATTGCCAACACACTTGCCCAGCGCGGCAATTATGGACAACATTCCCTCTTTTTTTTGGGGAGGAGAATGTCCAACAGTGGACGTGCAACGGTTGATATGATAGTAATATTTTTTTGTGAAATCTAAAATTTTACAAAATAATTGCGTGCTGACATACATTTTTTATTGTTATTTCCTAATTACAAGTATTTTTGTATCGTATGATTTTCTACTTATATAGTCTTGTTATGCTACCATATGTATATAACATATGTATATAATAACGAACCTTCTGCAATATTATGTATTCCGTCATCAAGTTGGTACAGAATAACAGAGTTTGTGAGGTCTCTGCAGCCAATGAGTTACATACCTTTTGTTCCACCGGACCATTTGCTAATAATAAACTTATATATACATTAATGAACTTAGGTAAAATGTTTTGAGTAAGTTATTTGTAAGCTGTGGGTACCGGCGGAGTAGAATAGTACCTCTCTCTGTACCAGGTGCCGTAAGAGGCAAACCGATGGCGGTATATCCATCCGAAACAGCGCAGCTCAGGGCGAGGATGGGCAGAATTATCGCAGCGAAGTTTCGTTCTGCGATTGCAAATTGGCAACTCTGGGCAAAAATCGCTCTATACATTTCTCCAAATTGTCAAATTCACGTTCATCAAACAAACAAACAATACAAACGAATCCCCTACAACAACATAAATGCGAAAGTACGTACTTAAGGTGTGTACGCTGAGCTCATTTTGATGAAATCCGTCATGTTCATAGTAGACAATCAATCCTAGGCAATGTTCAATGGCAAATTAAAACAGGCACTGTTTCCGGAAAACATCCCACAAGACTCGCCATAAAGCAATGAACCTAACACAAAAATAATAACTAGGAAATAACTCTACACCTGGACAGATACCATTTTTATGTCATGTGAATCAATTAACCTAACGTAATCAAGAATGCAAATTATAGACATTCATACAATAATGTTTGCTTCAGTTAGTCACTAAAAAAAAAACTCACGCGTATTCAATGAATGACTAAACGGCAGGTGTTAGTTGATAGATTACATAACGTTTGTGCAATCCATTAGTCATTAGACTCACTAAAATAATATTTGACATGGTGGAGGTAAACAAATTTTATCGTAACACTTAAATATTGAAGTAACCAAAACATAGTACCTCCCCCCTAGACTAATTTTCCTGAGCTAGTAGGCTTGGAGTAGCTCAAATACACACTTGATCCTTGAATGACCAGGGTCTACAAATATGAAGTCGTAAACGTATTCTACGTCTGAAAGGTAATCTAGCTTCAAATCGACGCCTGTTACATCATCAGCAATATCAGATAATATAACATTACTTCAAAATAAGTCGCGTAAAACACTTATCGAACCCACGACCGTTGACGAACTACATAGATCGCTGATCTTTCAGCTTTCTTACGGGTCAGCAGTCCAGAGAAACAATACGTTGACGGGCCCGATTGGGCAGATTTCTATCTTGATTGCTACTGATGATGCAGAATGCTATCTGAATAATTTATATGATGAATATTTGTGTTTGTTCTGTGTCTGGGTGTTGATATATATTTAAGTATTATATTTGATTTCACTGTTGTCCAGAGATTGATCTTGGAATCAGGTTGAAACAAACTATACAATGTATTGAATTGTTTACATCTCTGTATATATAATTCTACTGTACGTGTGTATGTCACTGAACTACTCTTAAACGGCTGGACCGATCTGAATGATTTTTTATGCGTATCTAAACCATCCAGGGCGCCACACGTGCGCCACACATTTCAGATTTTATTTAATACTAGCTGTGCCCGCGACTTCGTCCGCGTGGATTAGTTTTTTTGGGTACCATTTACTTTACCTTAACTTATATAGACTTTCAATGTCATGTTTATTTAAGTATATCGAATGAATGGCCTGAAAAATAAGTTTCAAGTTTCTAGCTCTAAAAATAGCGATACTTCCATACAACTTTCAACCCCTTTTTAAACCTGTGGCCTTTCCCAGGGTCTTAAGATTACCTGTGCCAAATTTCATCAAAATCGGTTGAGAGGTTTAAGCAGGAAAGCGTAACAGACAGACAGATAGAGTTACTTTCACATTTATAATATTAATAAGGAATGGTAAGGATATAGTAGGTAATAGTAGGTATAATATTAGTAGGGATTTTAAGGGATCGCTTGAAACATCAAACAGGACAACGGCTGTCGGATTTCCTATTATTTTGTATAAATCACACAACATTTTCATTCTAATCCAGTTTTAAAAATGACTTCTAACTCATCTAGTCGCGTAGGTGTTGCGGTCTTAATGACGGCGTCTTTGATACGTGCCGAAAGGCCGACAAACGGTATTTCCCGTCATATACAGAATGATATAATTTACCTTTTTTTTAAAAAAATCTTAATAAGATTTTTTGTCAGTGAAAACTATTTGTTTAATTTTTTTATGTTAAACAATGGATTCTGACATAACAATCCAATAATTGACCCAGCAAGATCTTTACATATATATGATTATTTCTAACACACGACATAAACCAATATTTATAGCTACCACATTAAAAATATTACAGACGCAACCCATATTATGCGTATTTGAAAAAAAAAATTGACTTGATATTATTTCAAGATTATTTGTTTAAAATAAGGTTAGTCTAGACCTATCAAACAAAGAGCTAACTTTATTTAAGGTAGATAGACAAATATGTTAAATTCAAAATCTTAAATCTTGACCTGATTCTGACATAGAAGCTTAAAACACCTGTGTTACGGATATTAGACAACGGAATTACAAATAAACACACATAAGAAACACAAATGTTGGTTTTACTGTGGATTAAAGTCGTTACCCTTGGCGCATAAGACAGGAGCATTAACAATTGATCAGAGAGGTACCGGCAGAGTAGAATAATACCGCCCTCTTACTAGGTGTCGTAAGAGGCGACTATTTTATTTTACTTTTTTTTTTATTTATTTAACTTTATTGCACAAAATGTTACAAAATGTACAAATAATGGCGGACTTAATGCCAGATGGCATTATCTCCCAGTCAACCATTTCACAGAACTGAAAAGTAAATATATATATATAGTGTTGCAGGCAATATATATACAAAATAAATAAACGTGGCATACATATTTGTATAAATAAACGCAATAAATGCATATGATATAAACATAAAGTAACGTACATCAGAAATAGGGTTATGAAGTTAGAGAAGCAGCAGCATAGAGACTATGGTACTAGAACCGACAGATGGCGGTATATCCATCCGATAAAGTGCGCTTGCTCAGCGCGGCAATTAGTGGCAAAATAACCCCATTCATAGGGAGGCCTACGTCCAGTAGTGGACTTCTAATAGTTGTAATGAGGATGATTAAGATATGTATATAAATAAGTCGACAAACAAACATACGGTCCGCGTAATAGTAAACGTTACCGCAGCCTATAGACCCTCGTGTATCTCAAGGATATCACAGGCGTGGTACCAACCATGTGACTTGAAGATGTTGTCACCCAGTAATTTAACTGCTTCTCTATAAAATGAAACATCAATGCGAACATTGTAAGGTGGTGAAAATAGGTGAGAGGAGGGTACCATTGCAGACGACCTGTGTGAGGTCTACCTCTTACTCAATGCATCGAAACATTTTATGCGGACAACATACAATATACGAGAACACCAACCACCAGGTGTAAGTTATGCAATTAACTATTTTAATATCAACATGGTTGCGTGGCTGATGCGATGTCGATAACTATCGGCAACTATTTACATTAAAATAGTTTCCGTGTCTGTCCCGTACGACCGGTCAGTCGGCCATTGATATTATCAAACAATATTTATATACAAAATATGCCACAACTGTCCAGCCCGATGGGAAAAGTACTTCAACTATCTGTTTGTCAACAGTGAGACGGAGCTGTGGCTATATAAAGAACTGGGCGGGGATGGGCAGCATCCGTCACGAAGCTACAGCAAATTGTCCAACAGTCCAGGTTGTTATGATAAAGGTTTCAAGTACCATAAGTTACTTTGTTCCTGTTACAGGAATCAAGGGTGATCTACTTATACAAAAGTACTGAATGGATTTTTACGTAACTTTCTAATAATAAAGCTCTTACATTATTTTTACTTATATATTTTATTGAACCGTGTGGTATTGGTAGAGTAAAATAGTACCGCCCCTTGTACCAGGCGTGGGAAGAGACGACTGAGGTACCGAAACCAACAGATGGCGGTATATCCGTCTGCAACAGTGTATCAAATGCACAAGGAGAGGTTGGGCACCAGCAACCCCGTCGCTAAGATACGCTCTACGATGCCAACACGCTTGCCTAGCGCGGCAATTATGGGCACAATTTTCTTTTTCTGGAAAGGCCTATGATGACAAATTAAATAAATAAATTTTGTGCAGTCGTTAAGATATAATTAATTAGATACGCAAATTGTAATAAGAGATATAACAATAGCAAAAAACTATCGCTCAAAAAAAATTCTCAAATTGCTTTATAAACGATACAATTAAGAACCTAGTAACCACACATACAGAGGTTTACGAACCCATCATTTAATATCAGAACGCGACCGTAACTTGCAATTTTATAAGTTGGCAGTACTGGATAATGACAGATGGAAGCGCGCGCAAATTCCAAAATGGCCGACGCAATAACGAAATGATGACGCGTCTCGAATTGTACAAATTAATTTTCTTTTGTTGGACGGCGGGAATCGAGTAACGTTGATGGTAAAAAATAATAATGTAGCCAATTTGTGCGTTCGTTAAACAATATAGTAAAATCCGTAACGGTCCGAACTCTTGTCGTCGTTAAAAGAGCCGCCATATTGCAATATTTTTAGCAATTTGATTTTGTTATTCGTCATTAAACAATTTTATATTCTTTGACTAAACATATTGGACAATCTCAAGTATCTAATATTAACACTAGTTCTAGCTAGATTATCTTCATCAAACAATCTATATTACAGGCCAATTGTATGTCTGCCAAACGTATGCCAATATTACAAAGTACAATATTCATTATATTTCTCATACATTCTCTCTGCAAGTCAGGTACTTCGAAGTAAGTCGCTTAAAGCACTTGTATTACGGACATCAGACAACAGGTGATTCACAAATATAACACTAATATGTATACTTTTAAGACAGAACAAACACGAATATCATCAAATAGATGTTTGTCCTGGGTCCCCACCTAGGTCAAAGTCATAGGTCAAACCCCTAAGTATATTGCGCATAAGATAGGTTCACTACCATCACGTCATCGAGTCCAAGGTAAGCAGATCTTATACCAATTTTTTAAATTAAGAAATCTCAATAAAATAACAAGTAAGAGGTGCAAATATTAACCGTTAAGACGCGAATGTAATGAGAAGGCATTATAAACTTTTTTAAATATACTAAATATATTTTAAAGCCGAAACGTTTGTTTGTTTGAACGCGCTAATTTCAAGAACCGCTGGTCCGATTAGAAAAATTCTTTCAGTGTTGTAAAGTCCAATGAGGAAGACTATAGCCTACATATAACATTAAGCTAAGACCAATGTAGCATAAATGATACAAGATTTGTTCTACAACTGATCATGGGTGAAACCGCGAAGGGTTGCTAGTAATAAATAATATCAAATCTTTTTGTTTATAACCCTGTTAAGATTTTCATATATAAGGCGCCAGACTGTATTAAATTCTAGATTTTCCACTCACATAGCCAGTGGAGAGGCCTCTGTCATCTTTCACATAACAGGATTATTTCGCGAAGATATCTACAGCGTTACACTTCAAAGCCACACGCCAGCCTGTATGGTTGATATTCCAACACCTGTATGTTGGTTAATAAAAAAAAAAACAATAATGAGGTCGGAGGTGCGTTACTAGCAAAGAGTAACATTGAAAAACGATTTTTCTAACCTTTAGCTAGATTTAAAGCAATATGAACAGAGGGTTCGATTGTTTGTTTGTAACAGATAATTTCATAAAACACTAGATATATTTAAAAAGGTATTTTACATTTAGATAGACATTGATTAATTGTCTGTATGTTTTGTTGCTATCGTTTCACGACTTCACAGCTAATAGGATCTTAATAAAATTTGGGAGGAGGATAGTTTGGACCCTGTGGAAGGATATAGGCTATTTTTGATCCCAGTTTAGTTCTCGAGGGACGCAATATAGCGCGTAAGAAGTCGGGCACAACAAACTTTAACAACCTGATTTTGCTTTCATCAGTGTTAAGAATTCGTATTGATGTATGGATGCTCTTAAATTAAGCAAATGTCTATAGGTTTTAGTCATTATATTCTCTTTGGTCTTATTGAATGTTATAATGTTAATGAATGCTAATGGTCAGCTTTGGTCGAACTTCGACCACTGGATGACCACTAGTTCACTTAAAAACGGAGTTATAAGCGGATCGCTTATATGCGAACGAACCGACTTCATAAAGCTTAAGAGTTTGTTTGTTTGAACGAGCTTATCTCAGAAATCGCTGGTCCAATTCGAAAATTTCTTTCAGTGTCTTATAGTCCTTTTTTCGAAGAAAGCTATAGGCTATATTAATTTTCATAAATTTGTGATCCGTTTTAAAATAAATATATACCCTGAAAGTCACTATCTCCCCCAAAGTCGCAGAGCGCTGCTTTCGCAACGAGGATGCTGCTACCCATACCCTGTCGGTTCTAGTAAATTAGTCGCCTCTTATGACATCTGGTACAGGGGGAGGTACTATTCTACTGTACCGGTACCACACGGCAAAAATTTCTTGCTCTTATAAAAAGCTACAAATAGTTATGTTAAATCGTTATTAATTTTTTAATTAAAAAAGGCATTCTTAATCAATACAAACTAGTTAGTATCCATATTTCGTATTATAAAAGGATAAAGTGTGTCTGTTTCTTGGTCCGTTTTTCACGACAAGACGGAGTAACGAATTGACGTGATTTTTTATGTTAAGATAGTTATAGGGATGGAGAGTAACATAGGTTACTTCTTGTTTTTTTTTAAAGCCCGCACTTCGCTCAAATAAGGTATAGAAGTTAGTATGGAGCATTCCGCAATTGTCAAGGTAGAAAACAAAAAATGGGTCGCATACTATTTGTGATTAACAAGAAAATCATGCAAAATTATATTTTGGAAGTCAGTCTCCAAACCTTTTAAAGAGAGGATAAAATTATATGTGACTTCGCATTTTTCAAACTAGCTAAATATTGGTAAACACGTATGTTGCCAACGTAAGATACCTTTAATTGTTTTGGAGAATAGGGGACGGTCATTTGATAACAAATAATAATATTTATTGCGTGATTCATAACTGTGTCACAAAAAACATTCTCAATAAGGTTGTGGCACAAAATCTTGTAGCATTCAATACGCTGTACCGACATAGTATATTTTGCTATACTATATCTGTTATGCGGTATCTCCGGCGCATGGTCGCGGCGTCTGACCGTGACATACAATTCAGTACGTACAAACACACCTACACGCGCACATAGTATATTGTGTGACGGATTTGCATCTGTTTCGTGGTAATGTTTGGCGTTGAATCGTCATGGACACATATATATTACACATTATATACATTTTCATCTATGTGTGAGTGTTTGACCGACCGCCACACTTATATAGTAAAGAGGACATAATTGATAATGATAGCGTGATAAGAGATCAACGAAAAAGTTGTGACAACAATAGACAAAGAAATGTTGAGATGGTTTGGACATGTAGAAAGGATGGATGAAAGTAGAATGACTGAATGAATGAGTTGGTTTAAACGACAGGCGTACGTACATTAAACAGGTAGAAGAGGTATTAAAGAGTTAGGTCAGAAGTGCCAAGAATAAACGAGCGTGTATGAAAGGACTAATGCGAGTAAGTGAAGCGAGAGAAGCCAATGCCAATATCGTTGGTGGAGATCCATAGTCTCTGCCAACCCCGATAAGACACAGGCGTGATGTAAGTATGATTACTTGTTTGGTACGGTTTACCTCAAAATCTGCACAAGAAATTAAAATAATTATTTCACTATTAAAAAGCTACGTCTCCACGCAGTAACATAGAATATATTCTTTTTGATAAAATCAAACTGTACACCTAAAATAGAATATCGAGGCAAATCTATCCTTTGGCCAAATTGCATTAGAATTAGTCCTTCGGTTAAGTCGCGAAAGCATAGCAAACATACAGAAATGTTAACTACTAATTTAATTGATTGGCATACAATATACCTACAAATTGTGTATAGGTATTATGTATTGTTTCAGATAAAGTCTTATTAACGTCATACCGAATAGCAAATTAAATAGCAGCTTCCCTAACATCCGGGGCATTGATTAAATAAATATATTAAATAAAAACTTAATATCCCGACAAACGTTGTTCTACCATATAAATGATATAAAATTATTAAATTACTAAAACAACTATAAAAAACTAGGGGTTGGTGATAGAAGGCTGAAAATTTAATGTTGTTATTTTTTGTATTTTAATAGCAGTGCTCGTATTGCTATATGAGAGAGGCAGTGAAAGTACAGAATAATGTGACATATTATCTTCAAGTTACAAGATTGGTAACGCGCTAATGATATCCTTGTAATATCACTATGACTAATATCAATATGACGGGCCCGATGGCGCAGATGGTAGTGATCTTGTCTTGTGCACCAGGGGTCGTGGGTTCGATTCCCACCCAGAGCAAATATTTATATGATGATATTTGTATTTGCTCTGTGTATGGGTGTAAAATATATGTATTTAAGTAGTATATTTGTGATTCCTCTGTTGTCTGGCGTTCGTAACACAAGTGCTTTAAGCGACTTACCACGGAGTCAGGTCAATGTATGAGATGTTGTGGGAATTTATTATTATTATTATTATTATTATTATCACTAGCCCGATTATTACAAGCGTCTATAGGCTGCAGTGTCGCGTACTATCACGCGGACTGTATGCATGTTCGTGGATTTAGTGTGAAAAAATTAACACGTGTACAGAATTGAGTTTATCAACAACACGCCAGTAGATTTCCACTAATGTATTAAACAACACAATTAAATTCACAAATTCATTGCGAAACGCGTTGTACTCGTGATCTGGACACCGGAAAATAGGTTTCAAAGACTCGTAGATTCGATATGCGTAAAACGGCATAAAACGTGCCGGGAAAACCTTTTTCCCGGCACGTTTTATGCCTTTAAATTCATTTGATTTTCCTCTTAAACCTTCCGTGTAAACAAAAAATAATTATAGAAGGACGAATATCTAATAACGTTTTTTGTTATGTAGTAGTCAGTGCCCGCGACTTCGACGTATGATGAACAATTTTTGGAATCGGCTTAGTATTTCGTGAATGTTTTCGTTACAAATATACATGTATTGTTATATTTAGGAGGCTCTCTGTTTTTCTAAATATATTGGACTCGTTGAAGATGTAGAGTTTTCTATTGGTGAAAACATGTTTAGTAACAAACAAAAATACATATGTTACCTCTTACTAATTAGTTTAGATATTTTGTCATGGTTGCTATGACGTTGGCTTCACATGAAAAACCTTTTCAGCATTAAACTTTTCAATTATCAGTTTTCATATTTAATATCTTTAAACGTATATGAATGTGTTATAATAAAAGTGCATGAGTCAAAATAATTGTAATTCTGATGACCCGGAACCGACAGATGGCAGTATAAGCGTATATGGTCGGGTTCCCGATTATAAATTACTCTGACTATAAGAACCACAGTCATTTACTCAGATAATTGGTTTTAGATATTTTTATTCAACAGAACTTATGACCTCACTTATGTATCACCTCTAAAATACAATGTTTCACACCAGCATACACTTATTTACATATATACATACGTAATGTGTATTAAAACCTATATACTGTGCAAAATTCACAACGGAAGTTTTGCACTATATTTTCCTTCCTCCATTATTTAGTAAATATATAATTAGTTTCGCATGTAATAATTAGTATATAAGCCTAATGAACATAACAATGATATTACATATATATGTAACAAAAACTAGGTATTACGCAACTATATTCTAGTGATGTAAACGATTGGTTGTAAAATAAGAAATCAATATATAAAAGGAAGCCATTTTGGGTATTGAGTTCTCATTATTTGAGTGCACACGTGAAACGGAACATTCAAGGGGATGTTTAAGGTACCGTCATAACTCCATACCTTCTATATATACATACCGCTTATATCCAAGAGTTATAACAAAATAACATAATCTAAAAAAATAATAATCGAAATGCATTGATAATTCTCTAATCTTGTAACTGAAGAAAATTGTTCCAGCATACATCCTATTTGTCTCAAATTTCAGGCATGATTTGAACCATCACCCTTTCTATTCCGAGGAAGTGAACTACCAATTGTGCCACCGAAATCTCAGTTCAAACGTACAATTGTGGTCTTTTTCTTTAAAAGCTGGGAGTTAGCGTCATCTCTTCAATGTTCCAGGCAATATTTAGCAATTAATATATCTCTCACTATCACTATAGTTATCAATTAGTTACCCAACTTATTAGAATTAAGCCCACGTACATATCAGTTTCAGTTGTGGGGTACCGGCACGGTAGAATAGTACCTCATACTTAACTACGTGAATCGATAGATGGTATTATATCTACCTGAAACAGTGTAGCTCAAAGCTAGCTTGCTAGAGTTGGGTAGAGCTTTTCATTGCGAGGTTATGATCTGCGATTACCAGTCCACCGTGTCTGGACAAAATTCCCCCTTTCTTAGGGAGGCTTATGTCTAGCATTGGATGTTGCATGAGTGCTATGATGATGTCATCTTAGTTCCCCGATTCAGAATGCATTAGAACATAGTATAATTCAAAAACAAAACAATGAGTAACTGAATGGAAGGAAAACTAGAGCAATACTCGCGATAAATAAACGGGCATTTACAAACAAAATGCAATTAATTCCGCGGCGATATGTCTTGGAGGAATACGCAGAAATAGCGTGAACGTCTAAAATGTTTAATTAATACACGTTTGTGTCGATTCTAGGATGTATGCAAGTATGTATAGACGCGTCCGATAGCGCAGATAGTAATGATCCTATCTTGTGCGTCAATGGTCGTGGATTCGATCCTCACCCAGGACAAATATTTATATCATGATATTTTACTCAGTGTCTGCCTGTGAAATATATGAATTAAATAGTATATTTGTGATTCCTCTGTTGTCTGATGTCCGAACACAAGTGCTTTAAGAGCTTTCGATGGAGTCAGGTCAATGTATGAAGTGTTGAGGATTTATTTATTTATTTACCTGTAAGTATGTATAATACTATGTACATTATTAGGTAACAATCATTGTTATACTATATAAGTTACAAAAAAATTAATAAACTACGAATATCACATCTAAGCCGTGCGGTACCTGCGGAATAGAATAGTCTTGTATCAGGTGTCGTAACTTGTTAAACCATCATGATCATCATACCAGCCATTGGAAGTCCACTGCTGGACACAGGCCTCCCCAATACAGGGGGATTTTGGAGCATAATTTCCGCGCTTGGCAGATGTGGTGGCAATCGCAGAGCGCAACTTCGCGACGAAGATGCTGCTGCCCATCCCCACCCTGTAGTATTTAAGTTGCACTCTTATGGATGGATATACCGCCATCTGTCAGTATCACTACTAAATAAAAAGCAGAATACACATGAAAGGACAAAAAATTAAAAATATACAACAAATATATATAGGTACTTTCATTCGGCGCTTGCATCCAAATTGGAAATTTACAACGACTTACTGTAATTTTAGTGCATGCTCGCTTTCAGTACTATGATTTATGACGAACATAAATGTATCCAGATCGTTGCATTCAACATGGCCACACGAAATTTTTATACATTTGTCTCAGAGTATATATATATATATATATATATATATATATATATATATATACTTATATAGCATACGCGAATCATGAACTCACAGATGGTCTATATCTTCATCATCTTTATCAGTGTAGTACACATGGTTAGCGAGAAAGGAGATATCAAACAATAGTCGCTTTTTATTAAACCAGGTCGACAAACTAGCGTACAGTCCGCGAGATAGTAAGCGTCACTGCAGCCTATAGACGCTCTTAATATCACTAGGATATCACCAACGCGTTGCCAATCTTATGACTTGAGAATATTATGCCACATTACCCAGTAAATTCACTGCCTCTCTCACCCTTCAGTCCCGAACACAGCAATGCGAACACTTCGATTTGGAAGTAGAAAAATGTGAGAGCGAGGTAGCAATACATATTCTTGATTGATTAACAGTAATTATAACTTTAAAATCGTTTTTCTGATAAAATAACATGCTACCAAGCAAGAAGTCGCATCGAATTGAAAGCCTCGCTAACATTTGTCTTTATCACTAGTTACGTTTAGGAATCAAAAGACAATCGCAAATCGATGCTAATTCGAATTTTGAACACTGGCATGACACCGTTTGCTGTGAGGTACCGGCAGAGTAGAATAGTACCTCCCACTGCACCAGGTGTCGTTAGAGGAGGCTAAGGTACCACAACCGTCAGATGGCGGTATATCCATCCGAGACAGTGTAGCTCAAATGCACTGAGATAGCAGCAGAATCCCCGTAGCGAAAGCTGCGCTCTATGGTTGCCAACACATTTGACTATATCCAACAGTGGACTTCCCAACGTCTGGTATAATGACGAATATATGTCTACTACATTTTTTACAATTTCTCCGCATTTACATTAATTCCAAATTTCGTTCACCCGTTAGCGCAATTCCTTTAACACTGGGCACATATAGAGATAAAAAAAAATATCAACAATGTACTCACAAAGGCTGCACGAAGACCAAATATGTCACGTATACACAATAATAGATAATAAATATCCGCTCGAATACGAAAAACAAATCCTCCTATAAACATTCGAACTGCAGCACCGCCCATATTATCATACCAAAACGGACCAATGCCATTTAGACTCACTACCAACGCGTGTACCATCACGAAAATTATCATCAGCTCTTAATATTTCAACAATAAGAGCGGTTTTAGAATGCACGCAGCTATCCATGTTGTTGTGAGGCCGAGTAATGCAGCGGTGTGAATGGGAGACACACATGCGCAAGCGGTGTCACGAAATCCAGCCTGTTTCTAGGTTAGAAGCGGCGCGGGCGCATCGAGTGGCCATGATTTTGAGCGGTCGAGGTCTAATACATTTTTAATTAAATTTTATTTTTCTTTTCGATTTATTTTCTTATTTTAGACTTTTATATGATTATAAATCTTATCTTATAAAATTATAAATCTTTGGAAATTGAGTGAGTTTATAAATATTTTGTGTGTGTTGATTTAGAAACTAATTGTACACACTCTTTGGATGCAATTTTATCTACATTTACACTTATATTATAAACAGGAAAAATTTGTATTTTTGTGTTTGTAATGAATAAACTCCAAAACTACTGTGCCCATTTTAAAAATTCTTTCACCATTGGAATGCTACATTTACCCTGAGTAACATAGGCTATATTTATTGCTAAAAATGATTAGAACAAATATTTATAAAAGGTTAAAATATAAAAGATAGTTGTTGTATAAATTTACTTTTGAATGTACTTAGACGAAAAAAAAGGATATACATCATCATGTCAGCTATTGGAAGCCCACTGCTGGACGTTGGCAACCACAGAGCGCAGCTTTCGCGACAGGGATGCTGCTGCCATCTCTGAGCATTGTTACGGATGGATATACCGCCTGTCGCTTCTGGTACCTGAACCGCCACTTACGATACCTAGTACAGGGGGAGGTACTATTTTACTCTGCCGGTACCTCACGGCTTCTTGTATAGCCTAAACTTATGTGGTAGATATAAAAAAAGAAAACAAAATGCTTGATCTATTTTCGATTTGTTTTCATTAAGTTTCATGATTCTTGTAAATCGTTACAGTTCCAATATTGAAGTCATACAGCCCGTTAAAAGCTATATGAAAAAGTTTGTATGCGTTTTTGTAATGGTGTCTCTACGCACGACCTTGCCTTGGCTCTGTTAGAGCTCGCTGGACCAAAGTCGGCAATCAGGTTTCAATTGCAAATATATTATATTTATGAGAATTGGAAATGTGAGGTCACCGGTATACCTTTGTTGTGTTTAATTGTATTTTTTCGATTACGCATTTTAAGTTTCTATAGAATACATATCAAGTTCATGATAACAAAATATGTATACGCAGTTTGGTGCTGCAGCAACATTCAATTACGATTGGATCGAATTACTCGATAGATAAAGAATCAGTGAATTATTTTTAACAGAAAATATAATCAATTTTGTAAACTTATCACTTAGTTCTCAACACAACCACACCCTAATTTTGTCTCAAATCATTGGAATAATTGAATTTGTAGTACTAGGCTTCACCCACGCCCGTCCCTTTCCCCTACGAATATGTCAATAAAATTTTACTAATTTTACCTTAGGATAATGTAACTTTTGATTAATGAAAGAGTATTTTAAACCGGGCGGGTAAATTTTGAGGTAATTCGTTACAAATGTACAAAAATACAAATTACGATTAAATATTTACATTTTAGATTTTTTTTAAATAAACTAGCTGATGACATCATCATCATACCAGTTATTTAAAGTCCACTGCTAGACATAGGCCTTTTCAACGAAGGAGGTTGTTTGCCCATTATTGCCGCGCTAGCGCAAGCGTTTTGGCAATCTCAGTGCGCTGCTTTCGCGACGGGGATACCGCTACCCATTTCCGCCCTGTGCATTTAGGCTGCACTGTTTCGAATGGATATACCGCCATCTGTCGGTTCTGGTACTTTAGTCACCTCTTACGATACCTGGTGCAGTGGGAGATACTATTCTAGTCTGTCGGTAATAAACTATAGCACTATCACCGCAAAATATAATTTGTATTATTTAAATATCTTTATTTATAAAAATTCCGTGTCTCGGTCTATGTACAGAATAAACTTCTAGAGTACAGAATTGATTTTAATATTTTTTGCTTGCTGTGTACAGCTTGATCCAACAAGAGATAGGACAGTTTATATCACAATTTAAGACGTCTATCGGCCAATTCATTTATATTATTAACTAGCTGTGCCCGCGACTTCGTCCGCGTGCAGTAGTTTCTTTGGGCACCATACTTTTTTAATGTAACTTATATAAACTTTGAACGTTATATTTATTTATATACACAAATCAATAGCCTTAATAAGTTTAAGCTTCTAGCTCTAACCATAGCGATACCTCCATACATATTTTTCACCCTTCCTTTCGACCCTTTACAACTCTATGTCGAATGAAAAAGTAGCAGCCTATGTCCTTTCTAAGGCTTTAGATTATCTGTGTAACAAATTTAATTTAAATCGGTTCGGTAGTTTAGGCGTGATTGCGTAACAGACAGACAGAGTTAGTTTCGGATTTATAATATTAGTAAGGATGGATGGATATACCGCCACCTGTCGGTTCTGGTACCCTAGCCGCCTCTTACGATACATGGTACAGAGGGAAGTACATTCTACTCTACCGGTACCTCTCAAATAACTCCGGGTTATTTGTGAGTAGTTATTTTGTGTAATACCGGGACTTGTCTCAAGTGCGGCGCGGTGTGCACACCCCACGATGACCTTGCCTAGATCGGCGCGCGTTCCACTCTGCAATTCGCTCCAGTTATATGATAAGTCTGTTTTGTCGCTATCTAGTATTCACGTTGAGATTTTTAAATTGGTTATCTATTCACTAAATAACTAAACATAAAATTTATAACTAGCGGTTCCCGTTAATACTTTTCGTGAGTAATAATTAAAAAAGTAGCCTCATCTGCCTGTGAATGTCCCATAAGAATCAATCCATTCATTTAGAACTTTATATTAAATGGATAAAGGCAACATTTAAAAGGTTATTTTGATTCGTTCTGCCGAGAGGTAAAGTAGAATAGTACCTCCCTCTGTACCTGATGTCGTGAGAGGCGACTTAGTGACCAGAATCGACAGATGTCCGAATATAGTGTAATTTAAATACAAAGGGTGGGGATGGGCAGCAGCATCCCCGTCTTGAAAGCTGCGCTCTGCGGTTCCCAACACGCTTGCCCAGCGCGGCGATTATGCTCGGGATTCCCCCTTTCTTGGGGAGGCCCATGTCCAGCAGTGGACTTACAATGGATGTAATTATTAAATAATGATTTTCAATATAAGTACCGTACGTAAGTCCATCTGCCTGTTTTTAAAATTTATAATTTAAATATTACAAACAGATACTTCAATTTTATTTACATGAATATTTTTTATTAGACTAGGTCGACAAACATTTAGTCCGCGTGATAGTAGGCGTCACTGCAGCTTATACACGCTCGTCATATCTCAAGGATATCACAAACGCGTTGCAAACCTTCTGACTTGAGGATATTATGCCATATTACCCAGTAATTTTACTGCCTCTCTTACACTTCAGATCGGAACACTGCAAAGCGAACACTGCTATTTAGCGGTAGACATAGGTAATAGTGAGGTACCATGCAGACGACCGTTAATGCGGTCTACCTCATGTAGATTTTCATATACAAAAAAACTCATGGCGTGTAGTTGGTCCGGCTTGATAATCTGTACTTTTAAACCGTTTTTTTATCGTTTTGTGAGAATTTATTTATTATAATTTATTATTTTTTGTCGTGTTTTCGTCGATTGGCAGGTAAGTATGTGATCGTGAAGTTTGTATGTCTTTGTATTGAATACAAATATCATTCAATTGGTCAATCTTGATAATGGTTGCCACAATTAATATTATAGTCAATTATTTCACTTGTTTAATGTTAACTTGGAAACGATATTTTTAATTAGGACTTAATGAAAAACTATCTTTATAGATTCAAGATCAGCTTAAGTTTCTCTACAACTACGTTGATTGGTAAATTAATAACTAACTAAAGATATCAGTACAATTTATCTGTAGTTAAAAGATATTTCTTAAACTGCAACTTCAGTTGCATTGACTTCACTGTTTATCGCGTTCCTTAGGAAGAGGGAGTTTATCCTGGATCACAAAAAGCTTATGCCTTTCCCTAGGGTTCAAGCGTACACGCCAATTCTGTATGCACAATTACAGACAAATCTTTAATAATGGTACATTGGTTTAGTCATAAAAATGACAGACATTTTATATTTGTAATCGTTAAACAAAGTGTTTGCGAAAAAGATCGTGTTAGCTCCTAAACTAATGGAACAGATTTTAATATATTTTTTCTACAATTTGATTCAACTTTGAAGATACGATTGTTTATACCTCAAGGTATACTCACATTTTTTTTTCATGAAAACATTATACATATCAAAGACAGGATATATGTATATATCCATCACAGCATCCCCACCGCTGAAACTGCGCTCTGCGATTTGCCAATTGCAATTTTGGGCAAAATTCCTCCTTTCTTGGGGAGGGAGGCCGATGTCTTATTGTCAATTGCAAAGACGTATTCACATAAAAGTATATATATATAGAATTCTATAGACGCAAAGCACATAAGAAAGTAAATCTCAAATGTCCTCTTTAAACGAAGACAGAAAGGTTCTCACGAAATTTCACGTTTGCGAGACGTTCCAAAACTACATTTTGACGCTCAAAAAGAGCAAGGAACGATTGAGAATCGCGATTTTGCCGTTTGAATAGAGAAATGGAACATGATTCATGCGCTTCATGGGTTACGGCGTATGTTTTGTTGTTCCTGCGGCGTGGGCACAATAGGTGGTCGACCAATTCGAGCACTCGTCGAGCAATTATCGTCATTAATCACTGCGACACAAACACACAGCTCGTTAGCGTTTTGATGTATGGAAACTCGCCGCTGCTACTGCAGTAACGCAATAGTTAACTCGCCTAATGTTGTTAATTGGGCGAGAAAAAAATGGCCGTGAGTTTTGAGTGAATACGTCTATGCAATTGACAATAGAACATAAGCCTCCCTCCCCGAGAAAGGAGGAAATTTGCCCAAAATTGCCGTGATGGGTAAGCGTGTTAGCAAATCGCGAGCTGCTGCTCATTCCCGCCCTGTTATGTACATTCATAATTTAACTTTTGTGATGGATATATATATATATATATATATATACAGTACTAAATATATATATATATATATATATATATTTAGTACTAGCTTATCCGACAGACGTTGTCCTGTCTTTGATATGTATGTTTTCATCTGCGATCTGTCGATTCTGATACTTTAGTCGCCTTTTACGAAACCTGATACTGCCCCCCCCCCCCCTGTATTAGGTATGTGCTATTCTATTCTGCCGGTATCGTTTGACAGAAAATGACAATCTTTTGCATTTATATTAATGGTTTGTACTGCTTATAGCAAGAGGTAAATTATAAATAATTTTTGAATGTAAATAAGAATAAGACAATAGGTAGAATCATTAGGTATGAAGTAAATAATTTAACTGGTACTGGGTAGGTTCTCATGGTAGGGGCAACCCACTTGAAACAGCTCGATGAATGAGAAAAATGGAACAACATTCCCATTTGCCCATTTGGTGGTTTGGATCGACTTAAAGGTATAAATGGATCAGGACTAGAAAAGAACTAATTAATTTACACATCTCATATATATATATATATATATCAGACTCCGCGATAATTCACCTAAAGTGCTTGTGCAACGGACATCAGACAACAAAGGAACCACAAATATAATACTTAAATACATATTTAACACCCAGACACAAAGCAAACAAATGCTCCTGATATAAGTATTTGCCCCGGTGGACGAACATTGGCGCCAGTTATCATTAAAGCTACTCTTTCAAAGGCTTTAAACTTTTAACATTTTTACGCGACATTTCAGTAACGTTGCGGGAATCTTGAGAATGAGGAAGGAGTGAACGCGACAATGTTAAAGAGTTGGTGACACATTGAGGCCACTAGATCTCACTTTCGCAAATCCGCCGATGATCACTCTATTGTCATTTAAATCGTGCCCTTGCCCGTTTCCTGTATCTTAGGAAATAAAATTGCACCAAACAAACTCAAGATGTTAAGGAAAATTAATTCTACAAACTAGCATTCCATCCACTCCAAGGTTTTGCCTCAACAAGGCGAACAGTTCCTCGTTTCAATGTGATATTTAGTAATTTGAAATACAAATGGACGTTTAGAGACGCTGTTTGCATTTGTATTAGCGAGTTGTTGGAAAAATAGATTTCATGAAAACATGCAAGTGTTTGTTTTAGATATTCTTTGCTCTGAAGACATTGTTTTATCTTAATCTGCTAATTGGTGAGTAGAATACATCCTTCCTTTAGCAGGGCGGGGATGGGGAGGCCTAAGCACAACAGTGGACTTACAACTGATAAAGATCTAGTGCAGATCGTAGCGCGTCTGTCCGAGGTAGTGCAGTGCCTCGATATAAAATTCAGCATTTTCTTTGCATAAAACCTCTGAAAGTAATTACCATTATAACGAGGTACCGGCAGAATAGAATAGTACCTCATCTGTACTAGTCCCCGACGATAACGGTATATCCACCCGAAGCAGTGCAGCTTAAATGCAACAGGGCGAAAATGGGCAGCTCTATTCCCGTCGTGAAGCTACTCTCTGGCATTGCCACCATGCTTGCCCAGCGCGACTATTATAGGTAAATGCCCCCTTTCTTGGGAAGGCTTAAGTCCAGCAATGGACTTTCAATGGCTGATAATGGTGAAGATCCTTTGTTCTGTAGACAGTGATTTACCTTAATATGTTATACTAATTGGATATTTTAAATTCGGCTGTGGTGTGTCGGCAGGATAGGATACAAGTTTCCTCTGTCAGGTCGGTGATGGGCGACGGCATCAACCAGACAACAGTGGACATCTTGCGACCGATGACATGATGATGACAAGCCCGATAGTGCAGATGGTAGTGCTTCGTCCAGGAGACTGCATTACTGAGTATATTTTGACTGCACCACCGGTATGAAGTTCCCTAGTATGGAATCCTGCATTTTCTATGCATAAAACTTTCAAAGTAATTAACATTATATGTTTAAGGATTCAGTTACCGGATAGAAAGCTGTTGTATTAGGATATAAAAGTATCAATTACTAGTCTCGCCAATTTTAATTATTGTTAGTTGTCTGTCTGTGTTGACTGCATCTTGTTATGTCTTTTAGATACTTATAACATTATAATTATGCAAACATGAAATTATCGATTTAAATACTTATATACTTAAATACTAGTAGCGCCCCGCGATCTTACCCGCTTGTTATCGAACGTTGTTTGCACCCCCGGATATAGGGATAAGAATCCCAAAAATCTATATACATATATATATATAAATATAGATTTTTGTTTATCGTAATATTTTAAATGTACCAATTAAAAACTAGTTTATATTAAATGTACCTACTTCATAAAATAGTCCACTACGTAACGAATTAATGAAGTACAAATTCGAAACATAAATAACATTCAAAGTTAGTCATTGATTTGACACATTTTGGTAAAACCACTAGGAATATTCTAGTGCAGGCAATCTCACAAAATACCTAGACAAACCATGAATCTTGTAGTAATACGATGTATAACATTTATAGAGCCGTCTGTTATCTGGTTTTATTGATATAGATAAATTTTAAGTCTTCAAATCTCAGATAAAACACACTACAAATTCATAGTTTTATTACTGAAACTTGACAGCGGAAAATTAATGGTTGACACAAAGTCTATGCCTAGGTAACCTAGGTATGTTCAAATATAAATGAGAAAGTTGTAATGTCTGACATTTCTCAGCTTTTACTTGCACATGCATTCGTATACAAGTAAGCAGTACACCGCGTTCGCCGGCGAACGCGTGCAGTCCCTGTTCCAACAAGAGACATCCGGGCTCACTCCGTCCGTCTTCTTTTGCTGAATTTCAAAATTAAATTCACTGCCAACGACGGCCGCCCGAGTCTAGGTCGAGCCTTTAGAGGCGCCCTCGGGCGATCGCGGTCGATCCCGCGAGCCTTGCAGGCGCGACCGTAGCTAAACACGCAATCGCAGCCGCAAAAAACTGCTTATACGTAAGTGATCGGATTGGTTATTTACTGCAATGTAACACAAAATAATGAAAACTCTCAACAAAAAACCGGCTTAGACGGGTCTTCAAATATACACACAACTTTGTCGTCTATCACTTTTTCCATTGGTGTGAGGTGTGATTTAATTCTTATGTGTAGACGGAAAATATTATTAGAAAACAATACATACATCACGCCTGTGTCCCATCGGGGTAGGAAGCGACTATGGATCTCCACTTGCTACGATCTTGGCATACCTCTCTCGCTACCTTTACTCGCATTAGTCCTTTTATACACGCTCGTTTATTCTTGGTACTTCTGAACTGGCCCTTCTTTAATACCTCTGCTACCTGGTTAAGATACGTTCGCCTCGGTCGTCCTATACCAACTCTTCCATTCACTTTCGCTCTATATATTTGTGCAGTCATTCTACTTTTATCCATTTTTCCTACACTTTCTACTTTTTATCTATCACACAAACTCACACCATACATACTTCTATATTACAATAAACGAATGAATTGTAATTACTAGCATAGACACTAACGCCAATTGAACTTTACTTGAACTTAAAATGGTCTATTTTATCTGTGGTAAGAAATAAAGTTAGTCTGCGTCAAGGGCTTCTTCAACTCGGGAGAAACAAGCGAACATCGACTATGTATATGCAGTTTATTTTTGAGATATCAATCACAGTAATTTATTAAAAAAACTAAGTTGCTACTGACAATCTATAGCAAGACTATAATGCCGAAAAGTTTGTTTGTTTGAACGCACTAATCTCAATATCAGCTACATATATAATATTGTAAAAAAAAATAGGGATCAGGTTTAAACTTAATAAAAAAATGCTTTAAGTTACTACAGCCCCCAAAGTCAAAAATCCACTCTTTATCATCATCATTATATCAGCCGGGCGTTCTCATCAGGGCCTCTATGCCTTCCCAAGAGATTTTCAAACAGAACCGACTGTTCGCGACTTACCAGCTCGATCCAATCCAAGTGCAGATCAGATTACCTATTCTGTATATACCTTTGTTATCAATCTAAATAACCGCTTGATTAATATTATTACAAACATATTTATATAAATCAAACGGCTATTTAGCCGACAGGTACCGGCAGATTAGAATAGTACCTCCCACTGCACCAGGTGTCGTAAGAGGCGACTAAAGTACCGTAACCGACAGATGGCGGTATATCCATCTGAAACAGTAGTACTGTAGCAAGTGTAAATGCCGTGGGTGGGGATGGGCAGCAGCATCCCCGTCGCGAAAGCTGCGCTGTGCGATTGCCAACACGCCCTTTCTTGTGGAGGCTTTTTTCCAGCAGTAGACTTCTAATGACTGTAATGATGATAATGATAAAACATATAAATTGACTGTTTACCGAAACCCTAAAGTTAAACACTCCGTGTCAGTAATATTGACAAAATGGCTGCCATAAAAGTAACCGGCCGATAAATAACGAGGCATTTGTGAGTTATCGCACCGGACTATATAGTATTATTATCTGATTATCACGCCATAAAACCTTACAATGATGACGAACGTCAAAGGGATGGAAATTTTTCTTGACTTACTGCATTTATTGTACAATAATGGAGCGCAGTTGTTTCATCGATGCACGTATTTTATCATCATACCAGCCCTAAGAAAGGGGGTATGATGCCCATATTTGCCGCGCTGGGCATGCGTGTTGGCAATCGCAGAACGCAGCTTTCGCGACGGGAAGCTGATGCCCATCCCCACCCTCTGCATTTACACTTGCTACACTGTTTCAGATGGATATACCGCCATCTGTCGTTGCTAATACCTTAGTCGCCTCTTACGACACCTGGTACAGAGGGAGGTACTATTCTATTCTGCCGGTACCATACGGCCATGTATTAAAGTGGACATAATTTTTTTAGTTTCTATATGGTTTGTCTTTTATATGAATTGGGTGGTACCCGTGTAATATTCTGGGGGGTCGTCTGGTGCCAGCAGACTAGTTCAAGGTGGACCTAATTAAATTATTTACGTGTTAGATAACTAATGGCCTTGGGTCATCATTGTATTACATATAAGAATGATTATGATCTTATGACCTTGGGTCATCAGGGTCGTTTGTATTACATTTAAGTATGCATAAAATCACTTCCTTATTGGAAATATTAATGCCAATATTATTACTTATTTTATAATTATTTTATTAACTTGATAAAAAATTGATATTGGACTTTGATTTTTAATATTCACAAAACATCTCATTTATTGAACTGACTCCGTGGTAAGTCGCTTATAGCATTTCTGTTACGGACATCAGACAATAGATGAATCACAAATATAATACTTAAATGCATATTTTTTCATACAAAAAAAAATCATTCAAATTCGGACCAAACGTTTAAGAGGAGTTCAGTGAAATACACAAACTATGTCTGAGAAACGACATTACCTAAAAGAAGCAAGCTGGGAACATTCAGGAATAATTACAATAAATTTTGCATTCAGTAAATAGGTATGCCTACATTTGAGGCACTATCATGCCGGCGTGATAAGGGGATTATCACGAATCCGCGTTATCACGAGAGAGGTTTAGACTTATCAAAATTGCACCTAAATAAATAGGCCTTATCTGAACGCTGAAGGCTGCAGCGTGATATCAGCTAATTGACATGCACAAAAGTGTGCAATTTAACTGCAAACATATATTTAAATGTACTAGCTTGCCCGACAAACGTTTTCCTGTATTAGATATACTTATATGTCTAATAAAAAAATATTGCGACAATAAATTGAGATGTAAACTATCCTATTGCTAAAGTTGGATCAAACTGTACACAGTAAACACATGGAGGTAGACCTTACAAAATATAGACTTTATGGTACCTCATGCCCCTTTCTACCGCCAAATAGCAGTGCATTTCCGCATTACTGTGTTCCCGTCTGAGGAGTGAGAGGCGCAGTGAATTTCCTGGATAATGTGCCGACCTGGTCTAATAAAAAAAAAGAAATTTCGTGACACGAACAAATAATATATATATATAAGAGAGAAGCAGACTGACATATCAACTCAAGGACTGTAACGGGAAACTGAAATTATAATTCAGAGGTTCCTTTTATAACGCCGGGGAGCTCAACTAAAGGAGTTTTTGAAAATTCACGCCCTAAAGGGGTGAAAAGTACCCCCTAAAGGGGTAATATAGTATGAAAGTTAGCTGTTTTTGAAGTTATTCCAATAAAATTCAGCATAAGGGTTCTTCATCAAAGGTCATGAAAAGGTGCGAAATATTTTTTCGAAAATCATCTTTTATGTGTAAAAGGGGGTTGCAAACATAGTAAGAAGGGCCACTGATAGTAATTAGGTACATAAAATTGAAGTACACATATAAGCTACTTTTATATAAAGCATGTCAATTTTAAAATGGTTTAATCACACAATTTCGCCACACCCTGAATATGATGGTTGCGAGCCGAGCGCTTGGTTCACATGTAATTGTGCTTCGAAGGGAATAAATGATTACTTGCCTTCGGAGTCAGCTGGCGGCTTCCATGTTTTGAATTGACGTTCTTGGGAAGAACTGCAAAGAATAACAATGCCATGGGAATTGAGGCCTGTTATTTGCCATTACGTTTAGATAATACATTTATGTAGCTGCTCGATGCGCCCGATCGCGCAGATGGTAGTCCTAACTTAACTGCCACGGGTCATGGGTTCATCCACACTCAGAAAAGTTTCTATGATCAAAGTATTTGTTCTGTGTCTGGGTGTTAAATATGTATTTCTGCTATAAAACCCGGTTTATTAAATAATTTGAATCTTTAAATAAACAGCTTTTAAAAGCCGATAAAAAAGTTGATTTTGATTATGAGTAAATGCGTAAATGTTACAAAACATTATGTGTTTTAATAGGTATTATAATTGTTATTTCTTTGTCATCTAATGTCCATAACAAGAGTGCATTCAGCGACTTATCTCGGAGTCAAGTCAACGTAACAGATTTTGTGTGAATGTATTACAATTACTTGCTGCGAGGTACCGGCAAAGGAGAACACCCTTAGGTACCGTGTGAGGCGGTATCAGATGGTATATCCATCCGAAACGCAGCGTAGCTTCCGTGTGGAGGATGGAGTAGCAGCATCTCCATTACGAAGCTTTTCTCTGCTATTGCCACCACGTGTGCTCAGCACGGCAATTATAAGCACAAACACCCCTTTCATGGGAGTATGTCCAACAGTGTACATCCACCGGCTACGGTGGTTGGTTAATAAAAACCACTTCACATTTTAACATAAGCCACTAATTTTCAGGAGTGATGATGATGATGATGCGAAGGCTGAGCATGACTAGGCCAGAATATATAAAATTGCCCTCTTAAAAGTAAGGAATCTATTATTAAAAACATCTATGTCTTTGCCACAAACGAAGTCATGGCTGTCTCCGTACTTTATTTACTGATGCTGCTTCTCTAACTGTATAACCCTATTTCTGATGTATGTTATTTTGTAATATGTATGCCACGTTTATTTATTTTGTATATATATTGCCTGCACCACTATATATATATTTTTTTCCGTTTTGTGTAATGGTTGACTGTGAGATAATGCCTTCTCGCATTAAGTCCGCCATTTGTACTTTTGTAACATTTTGTGCTATAAAGTTAAATAAATAAATAAAAAAAAACTACTGCAGATAATAATCTAAAACATAAAATAGAACGTTACAAATACACCAGGTGCTTTTTAAATTGTGCTGCCGCGTATCTTTATTAGAACCAGTCTAATGCCACAGGTTTGCCAGAGGCAGGTGGAAATTTAATAATTACTGGGGTCGAACAGAGACCTTTAAGGCTGCGGCGGTCGGGTCGGCCGCGGGCTTCCTCCTTCCGAGTATTTAGTTAATAATTAGGTAAGATATCAGACAAGAAAAGAAATGATGTGAAATAACATGAAACACGAGCGTAGAATATCCAATAAGGTATTATATTTTTTGTTGGCCGTGAAGTATCGGCAGAGTAGAATAGTACCTTCCCCAGTACCAGGTGTCGAAAGAGGCGATTAAGGTATCAAAACCGACGGATAGCGGTATACCCATGAAAAATGCGGAATTTTGACCCATAATTGCCGCGCATTGCTGTGGGGTATGGGCTAAGTAGAATAGTACCTCCCCTGAACCTTGTGTCGTAAGAGGCAACTGAGATTTAGAAACCGAAAGATACTCTGCGATTGTCAACACGCTAGCCCATAGCGGCAATTATGGGCAACATAGCCCCTTTGTTGGGGAGGCGTATGCCTAACAGTGGACTTTTAACGGCTGGTATAATGATGATTATATTTGTGTTTACTCTGTTGCCTGTTGTAATCATAAGATATCATGTTTTGTTTTATTAGACCAGGTCGACAAAAAAGCATTCAGTCCGCGAGATAGTAAGCGGCCTAAAGACGCTCGCTCACAAGTATATCACTGTCGATGCGAACCTTGTGACTTGAGGATATTATGCCGCATTACCCAGTAACTTTACAACCTCTTTCACCATTCAGATCATATATGCATGCATTACATGTGGCTCAAATGCATAGGATGAGGATGGGTAGCAGCATCCCCGTCGCTTGGGCAGGTCTATGTCCAGCTGTGGACTTCCAATGGCTGGCATGATAATGATGATCCAGCAAATTCACTGCCTCTCTCACCCTTCACACAGCTATTTGACGGTATAAATAGATGTGATAGGTTGTAAGAGGTCTACCTTATGTAAGTAGTAATATATATCTACAAAATATGCCAAAGTATATAAGCTCTCCGATTAAATACCTTGATTAACTGTGTAATTGATACATTTGGCGCGGAGCGAGCAAGGACGCAGCCTTGCTGCGGAGATCGGATTACAGTTTGGATTTCATTGCAATACTTAAATTAACCTCGAAATTATATACAATAATTGGTGCTGTGGACTATCTTTAATAGCGAATCTACATTTTGACGGGCCTGATGGCTCAGTTAGTGTCGAGGATCGTGATTTCGATCCCCACCTAGGAAAACATTTATAAGATAATATTTCTATTTTGATGGAAGTATAGAGGATGGATGAAAATAAAATGGCTGCACAAATATATAGAGCGAAAGTAAATGGAAGCGTTAGTATAGGACGACCGAGGCGAACATATCTTAAGCAGGTAGATGAGGTATTAAAGAAGGGCCAGGTCAGAAGTACTAAGAATAAAGGACATGTATGGAAGGACTAATGCGAGTAAGGGAAGCGAGAGAGGTATGCCAAGATCGTAACAAGTGGAGATCCAGAGTCTCTGCCTACCCCGGTGGGACACAGACGTGATGTAGGTATGTATTTAAAACAAATCTGTATCCGTTGTAAAGAAGCTTTAACCAACTTATCTCTGAGTCAAGTCAACGTATAAGATGTAGTGTGATTCAATATTTTATTATTATTTTATAACAACTAATCGAAACCGTATGTTAGCGGCGGAGTAGAATACGACTGAGGTACCGCACCGACAGATGGCGGTATATCCATTCGGTAGAGTCTAGCTCAAATGCACAGGGCGGGGATGAGCAGCAGCATTTCCCGTTTGCTCAGCGCGGTAATTCATCATTATCATCATACCAGCCATTGTGGGTCCACTGCTGGATATAGGCCTCCGCAAAAAGGGGGGATTTTCTCATAATTGCCGTGCTGGGCTAGCGTGTTGGCAATCGCAGAGTATCTGTCGGTTCCGGTACCTCAGTCGCCTCTTACGATACCTGGTTCAGGGGAGGTACTATTCTACTTAGCCTATACCCCACAGCAATGCGCGGCAATTATGGGTCAAAATTCCGCATTTTTCGAAGAGGCTTTTGTCCAGCAGTGGACATCCATTGGCTGATACAATTAACATTAGTGATAAAGTACTTCACGAATTTATTTGCATTAATGCAGTACTAGCGACCAATTTGTTTAGTGCCCTTTATCAAAGGGCAAAGGGCAAAGAGAAGCAATGTAGGTATGTCACACGAGTGAAGCCATAAGGTAATTAAAATTGACTTACCGAACTGTTGCGAATTCATTTCCAATCAGAGATTACGTGATGTATTAATTAATGCAAGTATAATTAAATATTGCAAGAGATTAACAATTGTTGTCTACAACCTTGAAGCGTCTAGCTGGATTCAAGAGGGGAAATATATAAAAATGGGGGAATTTAGCCCATATTTGCCGCGCTGGACAAGCGTGTTGGCAATCGTAGAGTGCAGCATTCGCGACCAGGATGCTGCTGCCCATCCTCGCCCTGTACATTTGAGCTGCACTGTTTAGGTTTGATATACTGCCGGTTTCGGTACCTCAGTCACTTCTTACGACACCTGGTAATGAGGAGGTACTATTCTACTCGTATATATGCAATTTAGTTGCCAACGATAAAATATAGCATATGTACTATGAAATACCTACTATTTATATTAAATGAATCATCTGGCACGATGACGCAGATGGTAGTGTGATCCTATCTTGTCCCACCCAGGACATTTATTTCTGTTATAAATATTTGTGTTCGCTCTTGTCTCTTGGTGTTGAAAGTATCGACGGTCAAAAACTCTGAAATTTTATTCTTTCTTTTTTATTGATATTGTTATTAAATTCTCATTACATTTTGATTTTTCGTATATCAGTGTAAAATATTGTATCTTTCTATTTCTCTTACTCTCTTTCTAATGTATTTTATATTTTTTCTCCTTACAATGTATATAATTTGAATTGGCGTTAGGGATATATGGGAACGAAAATTATGTGTTTATTTATTTCTGACTGATAAGTTAATAGTTACGAGTTAAAGAGTATTCAGTTTCAATATTATTTATTAGAAATAACTTTTCAAATTAATTAATTGATTTTATTTTCTTTTGTTCTCCCTGGATTGTCGTATGGGACAATATGCAGGTTGCACATTGTCCCATACGACAATTGAATTTATGACCGTCGATTTGTATTTGTGACCGTATATAAGTATTTGTGATTCCTCAGTTGTCTGATGATCGTAACACAAGTGCTTTAAGCGACTTATCACGAATAAGTCAGTGTAAATAGATGTTGTGTGAACTTATTTATTATCTAGTTCAATAAAAAAAACGACTAGAAAATCCTTATTGAGAATATATGGAGCCGTGCCCTCTTTACGTCGCCTTGCGACGTTTTCGGGGACAAACACCAGGGCCAGAACCTGATGTTGGACCTACTGATAATCCCTAGTACATTTTTATACAAACAAGCATACAGTCCGCGTGATATAAAGCGTCACTGCAGCCTGTAGACGCGCGTAATATCACAAGGATATCACTAGCGCGTTGCTAAACTTATGAATTGAAGATACCATTTCTACCAACCTTATGACTTAATGGTACTATGACTATCAATCTCGTGACATCGTGATGTCAGATTACCCAGTAATTTCACTGCTTCTCTCACCCTTCATACCGGAATACAGCAATTACTGCTATTTGGCGGTAGAAATAGGTAAGAGAGATGCACCAATGCAGACAACCTTTGTATGAGGGCTACCTCATGTCTATTACTAAGTAACGATTGGTACCGCGTGGGTCTCCCTCTTGCCCAGAGATAGGTACCGGAGCTGTAACTCGGTTACTGCTCCTACATACAATCGTCATACAAACATTGACCAATCACAACCAAGTGTTATTATTAATAATAGGTATATTGGCGAATCAAAAATGTGGTAACAGGAAATGTGTAATGTTGCAATAAATGGCTGCCCACAACCGGCACTACGCCCCGGTATGACTTTTTTGCATCTAATGACGTAATTACCACAGATTTTCCTATTAAAATCAATTTGCCGGAGGCCGGGTGATCGGAAGAAATCGCCAGACTTGGTTTTCGTTCAACGTAGTCTCATTTTCTTATTTGAATTGTGATTTTTTTTATATATTTACTTCGATAGGAGTATTAGTGTTTCTTGATAGTCTATTTATCAACTTACTCTTACTCAATTTGCAATATAGGTTTTATATTCTAGTTCGTCCTCATAGACTTTATTATTTCTTGGAACTAAAGTCGCTTATATTTTTTCCTAGATTCCAAGCTATCTACATCCTTATTTTTTTTAATCGGGTTTTCAGTAAAGTCGTTCAACCGTTACAAATAGACAGTTCCGCATTTATCATATTAAATTGAAATATGAAATCATGGCAGTATTACTTATAAATAGCAATTATCGGCAAATTTGTCTTCATATGTATGTATACTTAAATAAATTACAGAAAAAATGTCATTATGATACATAACCTAATACTTTAATAAAGTTTCATTGTAATCGATTCAGTAGGCTTTACAAGGTAACGAGTAGTAGGAAAAATACTGAATAAGTTAGCGCGGGAATTGATACGCATTACATTTTTAAACTACGGTTACTTACATAGGCTACGCAGCCTTAACACGCCCATGACACACTGACACTAGAAAAGCGCCGCCATTTTAATGATATGAAAATGCTATTTCACTTTACCAAATAATTTCATTGTATTTGTACATTTAATTGCCTTATTTGTAAAAGTTCCAGGAAAAAGTCACAAAAGTTATCGATATATTTAGATTCGTATCTTCTGGTTTATAAAAATTTTCACTTAAAAGAAAACTAATGGAAACTCTATTTTAACAATGTTCTGTAAGTTATCTTTACCTAATAAACAACACAATTAAAAAGAAATAGAAGGAAACACGTGGGAGCTTTTTAATAACGTAGATACATTAAATGTATATTTATCAAATAATTATTAAAACATGACGTTTTCGAACGATGCAAAGTACAAATATTCGAATAAAAATATATTGTGTATAAACAATTTAAATAACTGTTTCAGTTATGTCAATAATAAAATAATTTTAAATTGTTCTATGACACGTTGGATACAATAAAGATAAACAAACTTCCATTGTGGGTTTGTTCCGAAGCGCGCGTATTTATTATAACGCCCGTCACCAAAAATATCACTATTGCAACACCGACATAAGCGTCGTCCGTTATCTAGCCATGAAAAAAAAAACTCCCCGCCTACCACCTCTCTCTTACGGTATTTCGAACGTTAGACAGCGACAAATAGCGGACTCCGCACGCGTTAGAGCGAGCCAGTTATAATTTTGTGCGTTCGCGAAACTGTTTGGCCTAAATGAGCCAAATGGAGGTTTTATTAATTACGTTGTCATGATTGTTTGGACGAGTGTTTGTGTTTTCCATTGATTGGATCTACCTTTGTTCGGAATCCATTTAATTTTTAATGGAGGGTTATGTTTTCGATATTGAAGGCTAATTAGGTTGTCTACTTCAAATGATTTACCTATTGATTTTGCTATCATATTTCTATTCAAGCTGTCGAAAACACTTGCTACACTATGATTATGATATATCATAGTTGATTAAATATTCTTAATAAACGAGTTAGTTGATAACAAAATGGCGTATAAAAAAAGCATAATTTATTTTCAAACGGAAAACGTCATAACAATAATAATTGTTCTGTTATAAAGTTTAAGTTAATAAAGTTCTGTTTTTGAAATTATGGAAACTTGACAATTCTTATTACGTACCTTTTTCACAATGGCGTCTATAAAAATATAATATTTTAAAGAAAATAGCATCATAGAATTTTTAATTTGCTATGCTTCTACGAAGTGCAATAAAGGAAAATCTCGTGTTTTTGTGACTTAAGCATGAGTCATCTCGGGTAATAATTTTGTTGGTCATAGGTCTATGAGGTAAATCCAGTTTGTGAGTCAAGTTGAGGTACCAAAACGCAATATATATAAAATTACATGTTTTAACTGCTTCATTAACTTAAAATTAATGAAGCTGCAAAAAATTTGTTAAAAATGTTTTTATCTTGTTTAAGACTTCATAAACGTTCATTTATCATCATAATCAATTCAAGTAATAGGTATATATAAGAGAAGTTTTAGGATTTTTAATATTATTTATTATTAGTTTTAAAATTATTGTCTATATTGCTAGGATTCTTTTTTTATTTCTTTTTCCGTATAATTTTGTATATTAATTTTAATCCCTATTATATATAGTCTTATGTCGTGGGGTACCGTAGGTAGCGCCTAAGGTACTAGAACCAATATTGTAAGGTACATCCGAAACAGTAGCTCAAATGCGCAGAGCGGGTACGGCAGCACCATTCCCATCACGAAGCAACTCTCTGCGATTGCGCAGCACGGCAATTGAAGTAAAATTCCCCCTTTCTTGGGAAGGTTTGTGTCCAACAGTGTATGTTCAACGTATCATAATGCATAAGATGCAATCTGACATTTACTTTTCTAATTTAACTTAATACATTTTTTTAAATTGAATCACATTACTATGAAATTACTCTCTATATTTTTCTGTATTAATCTTTAATTTTTTTGACGTACTTGTCGACTACTTCAAATTATTAATAAATAAAGCTCGATGTAGAATAATATAATATTTGTTACAACTTCATAGTTGTGTAATTGGGATAATCCGTATAAATATGTTAATAATAAAAAAATATTGCCAAAATAATAATTTTATTATTTAATTTAGTCATAAATAATCATATTTTTTTCATATATAGCATTTTTATTATATGTTTTTACACGTGAATTGAATTTGATAAAATTGAAGTCTCCTATTTCTCCAGTCATTCATTAAAAATTATAGCTTTGGTTTGGTCATCTTTGAAGGCATAATGTGGCATAATACTCTCAGGTAACAAGGTTGGCGACGCGCTAGTGATATCATTGTGATAACACGAACGTGTCTAGGATACGGGGACGCTTATCATCACGCGAATAGTTTGCGGTAGTAAATATCTGTACATATAAGTACTGATGTTATAAGCAACCGGGGATACCGGCAGACTAAAATAGAACTGTTTAATAAGCGGGTGAGGTACCGAAACAACGTAGTTTAAATGAAACAGGAAGGGGTTTGGGCAGCAGTATTCTCATTGCAACGCTATGATCAGTTTTCTAGCACACCTGCAATTATGGACAAATATTCTCCTTTCCTAGGAAGATCTATGTCCAGCAGTGAACGTCCTCCTGCTGATATGCAGGATAAGCTGGTGTCGAACCTGCGGCGTTCCCTTTCTGGAGGTCTGCACTATTATTGTGCTACCAAGACCTTAAAATAAGTAATTCCCACAACATCTCATACATTGACCTAACTACACGATAAGTCGCTTAAAGCCCTTGCGTTCCGGACATCAGACAATGGAGGAATCCCAAATATGCTACTTAAATACATATATTTAACGCCCAGACACAGAACAGACATAGATATCATCATATAAATATTTGTCCTGGGTGAGGATCGAAGCCACGACCCTGGCGCACAAGATAGGTCCGGCTTACTTCTAGTAAATATAGTCTTTTATAATCACAACTATCTTGGACATGAGGTAGATAACATACATAGTTCTTCTGCATTAGAACCTCACTCTCGCCTATTTCTACCGCTAAATAGTGTCCGCAATTATGTGTTCCGGTTTGAAGGGTAGGAGAGGCAGTAAAGGTAGAGGTAGAGGTAGAGGTAGAGGAGGTAAATCATTGGGTATAGGGCATAATATCTTTAAGTCACACGGTTGGCAGTACGCTCGTGGTATCCTTGATAATACTTGATAGCTCGACTTGCTTGATTTTCGACCTGGTCTAATAAAGAAGTGATCTTTACGTAGCAAAACAGCATAGTAAATAGGCACTCACTCTACTCTATTTCTGGAAATAAGTTCTCGACTTTGACTTCGTCGACTCACACCACAACCGAGAACACCGTTGCTTAGCCCCACCCCTCGCTAAGTTACGATTACAAAAGTAACCCCATAGCGTGACTGTACAGAGATTAACTGCGAATGGTTTAAGGTATTTTTTTTCGTATTCACAACAAAGTTGCGGGGGTTTGTCATACAATTTTAATAGTAATTTTAAAATAATACATATTTATAGGTTTCTGTACCTCAAAAGTAAAAAAATATTATACGATCTGTAGCCTGTCTGTCTGTATGTCAAGAGACTTTATCTAGAGAACGTGTTGAGGTATCTAGTTGAAATTGAAACCATATATATACATCCTCTTTAAGCCTTGAAAAAATCTATACTCTTCGTTAACCTGAGAAAGAGATTTTCATCATTATCATCATTGGACATCCCCCAAGACAGGAGGAATTTTGCCCATAATTGCCGTGCTGGGAAGTGCTGGCAACGGGGATACTGCTACCCATCCCTGACCTGTGCATTTCAGTTACGCCGTTTCGGGTGAATATACCGCCATATGTCGGTTCTGGTACCTTGTTCGCTTCTCACGGCACCTGGTACTAGGAGAGGTACTATTCTACTCTGCCGGTACTCCACGGCTAAACCACAATCTCATATTATAGAAACAGAAAAAATATGTTTAAAAAAATAAGAAAAGTACGTAGCAGCTAGAAAACATCGACTAGTCGGATGGGAGTTGAACCTGCATCTTTCCCATGCCGGGAGACTGCACAATCATTGTGTTACCGAGACTGAATGAAGGTTTTGGTAACAAGCTTTGAATTTTTTTTATAACTATCATTTTATTCAGCATTTTCTTTGCCTAAAACCTCTCAAAGTGATTACGTAACAGCTTCATCAGTTGGTTTTATCCTAGACATAGCGTTGATGTAAAATTATTATAAACGCAAATATACGTATGTAAATGTACCGGCAGAGTAGAATAGAGCCTACCTCTGTACCAGGTATCTGTGAGGTATCGAAACCTATTGTAGCTCACTTACAATAGGGCGGGGATGGGCATTAGCTCGTTACAAAGACACGCCTTTTACTTCCTTCGCGTTCGACTTTCTCCCTTTCTTAAAAAAGCATAACAGTCATCGTACTACGGGTAAGTTGGTGATAATGTTGATGATGATGATAATGTTGATGATGATGATAATGATTTTATTTTACATAAAGGTATATAAATAATATTTAGTTCAATATTAATACTGATAAGTACATCACGCCTGTTTCATTGGGGTAGGCATAGACTATAGATTTCCACTTGCTAATATCTTGGCATACCTCTAGTTTCGATTACTCGCATTAGTCCTTTCATACACGCTCGTTTATTCTTAGTACCTGATTTACCTTATGACCTGGCCCTTCTTTAATACCTCTTCTAGCTGGTTAAGATATGTTCGCCTCGGTCGTCCTATACCAACTCTGCCATTCACTTCCGCTCTATATATTTATGCAGTATTTCTATGTCAGATGCTGATATGAAGCCTTATTCAATAGGAAAGTGATATTCGCGTAGATATCCAAATGAACACTAGTTAGGCTACGAAGGCCTATCTGGGCTGCACCGGATAGTTTTAAAATATAGTACGCCCGTTTTCAAGAATAACAACACAAGACAAAATAAAATCTAGAACAGAAGGTATATATTGGTGTTATTTTAGGTAGAAAGAAGACGGGCCGGATGGCCCAGATGGTAGTGATTCTATCTTAGGCGCAAAGGGTCGTGGTTTCGATCCCGGAGAAATATTTTTATGATGATATTTGCGTTTGTCTTGTGTCAAAATATTGTTTTTAAATATTCTATTTGTGATTCCTCTGTTGTCTGATGTTCGTATCACAAATGCTTTAAACGACTACCACGGAGTCAGGTCAATGTATGAGATGTTGCTCGAATATATAAATATATATATATGAAAACGGCTGCCGTGATGTAACCGAAACTTGGAGTATAAAAATGAAAAAGTTAAAAAAGCCGCGATAAATCAATGAAAATCTACGTTCTATTGTTTCTTATTTTATCTGATACTAACAATCAAACTGAGTGGGGTCAAAGAAATTTATATTTATAAGATAAAATATTTAAAGCTCTTATTTCTTGTTGTAATGTAAAATTAAACTAAAAGTTAAAATTGTTAAATATATTAAACTGAGATATTAATTTTCACATATTGTAACACTAGGTAATTAATGCATATTAATTTTAATTTATTTTATGTGATAATGTTCTGTGATATTTTAAATCTTTCGAACTTAATTTGCACGATGTGCCTAGCAGTTGACGTTCTTCTTCAACCCCAATACGCCCTTTGCGGCGATATCTGCGGAACTGCGCGAACAATCCAAAACAACTTCCTGCATTAATTAAATATGATACATTTTCTAGACTATTCTGTTATCTTTATCGTAATAATGTTCTTAGTTATTTATATAACACTGCTCAAGGGTAGAGATAACGTGTCCCACGTTAAATTATGATTTGCCACTAACAATAACTGTTTTTATTTATATGATTTTATTTATTTGAGTATCATCATCATCATCATTATCACCTTGCATCATACCAGCCTTTGGAAGTCCACTGCTGGACCTAAACCTTCCTAAGAAAGAGGGAATTATGCCCATAGTGTAGAGCGCAGCTTTCGCGACAAATGCTTTTGCCCATCCCGCATTGTGCATTTGAGTTGCACTGATCTGGTAGATATACCGCCATCTGTCGGTTCCGGTACCTCAGTCGCCTCTTACGACAACTAGTACAGGGGGAGGTACTATTCTCATCTCTCTCTTCTAATTAAAGCAAATCCGTCGAAATCTAATTTTCTTATACATATAATATAATAGTTGACCTTGAGTTAATCGTCGCTGGGGATTATATTAGACACTTATATAAATTGATGTCGGTAAAAGAAATTAATAAGCCGTGCCGTACGGCGGAGTAGAATGGCGACTAAGGTACGTGAACTGACAGGTATCTATATACAGGTAGTGCTCTGCGATTGCCATCACGCCTGCCCTGCGCGGCAATTACCTATGGGCAAAATTCCCTCAATCTTGGTGGGGCTTTTATCAACAGAGGACTTTCTATAGCTGGTATGATGATGATAAATCGTAGTCAATCTTATTAATTAGGTATTGGAAGACGCTTGTTGCTGATTTTCTGATGAAGGATCCACACGATTTGGAGACTTATGGGTACTTAACAACTCACACGGCTAAAGATCTTACAAATAACAAACCTAAACAAAATAGCATTACTAAATATATCATTAAAATGTTCTAGAAATTCTATGAAAGGATGTACAGTTTGATCTAACTTGAGAGATAAGCTAGTTTATATCTTAATTTATAATCGCAATAGTAATTTTTTTATTGCATGCAAATTATTTGTTTACCAATTGACAATCATTTACCGGTCAGGCAGAACAGTTCTTGCGGGTCAGCTAACCTTTATATATAAAAATTACGTGTCACGGTGTTTGTCCGGGATGAACTTCTAAACTGCTGAACTGATTTTAATATTGTTTTGCTTATTGTGTACAGTTTGGTCCAACTTGAGAGACAGACTAGTATATATATATATGAACATATTCATACATTTTTCACAAATCATCATTACAGCCATTGGAAGTCTGCAACTTAACATAGTCCTCCTTAATAATTAGGTATTTTACCCAAACTTGCCGCGCTGGGCAAGTGTGTTGGCAATCGCAGAACGCGATAGGGATACTGCTACCCATCCCCGCGCTGTACATTTGAAGTACAGTGTCACGGATAGATATACCGCCACCTGTCGGTTCTTGTACCTTATTTATGACAATTATTGCAGAGGGAGGTATTATTCTACTCTGCCGATACCTCACTATTTCAGTATCTAAGCTCAACATAGTTATATACCTAACAAGTGTACCTAATATATAGTGATAAGTTCAAACGTCATAGCGGATATATGTTTACATTGTCCAATGAGAACCGACGCGACCTGCCGGTTATCACTAGTGATACCATGATGATGGGGCTTTGCCGGACAAACGGGACTACAAGATGTCCTCGGGACAGTGGCAATGAGCAATTAGAAGCACAAAAACACGTCGGAAAGAGTTGAATGTGGAGTAGCACATATATTATATTAAAAAGTCAATATCATCATTGTTAGGCCGCCCCACGAAAGGGTTTTTTTTTAATTGCCACGATGGGCAAGCGTCTTGGCAATCGTAGAGCGTAGCTTTCGCAACAGGGTTGCTGCTGCCCCTCCCCACCCTGTGCATTATAGTTATGCTCTTCTGATACTTCACAGCACGTTAAAATATAAAATATAAAAAAAATATTGTAAGTGTACAAGTTAATGTTTTATGTCGCGGAGTCGCGTTATTTTTCACTAGGGTGTGAGCGATTAGAAATGAAGCATATGCTGCTAATTATCAGTTCAGCAGTTCGGCAGCATCTTTATCAACATATAATCGCTCTGTACAGGCAACAATAACCTCGCTTTGGATGCGGGCTCACAACTACACCTATTAGGAATTTTTATGTCCAATAATAATAAAAAATTTCCACAACATCTAAAACATTGACCTTACTCCGTAGTAAGTCGCTTAAAACACTTCTGTTACGGAGGCCAGACAACAGCGTAATCACAAATATTCTTTAACACCTAGACACAGAACAAACACAAATATCATAATTCATACTAATATTTGCCCTAGGTGGGGATCGAACCCACCTTGGCGCACAAGATAGGATCACTACCATCTGCACCATCGGGCCTGTCAAGTAGTGGACATCTAAAGGTTACTGTGATGATGATAAAGGATTTAGGCTTTCTTATACGTAACTGTACTAGCAATTTGGAGCTTACTGTATGAGTGATCTATAGCTGGCTGTGATTAGCCTGTATTTGCTACAATTAGGTAACGTAGTAAGTACTATAGTACCTACTACTTTACTCACTTTTTGAATATACGAAAAAAAAATAACAATTTTTTGTCCTTAGAAAACCCTGTTTGTCCCGTTTTTCGCTATCCCATAGCCACCGTACACACTTCAGTGCAATTTTCATTTTCGGTATGTACAAAATAATGCACTTGACTTGCGTTATCGTGTGTTATCGCCCGTTATCGGCGCATGATAACGGGCGATAACGGCCCGGTTATTTGTTATATTAGCATTTTATCAGCGCAGCCCACTTATATAATGTGATCTTCATGTACTCGACAGATATATATGAGAGAGCAATTAGATGTGCTATGTCGTCATTTGGATATACGTCTGGGTTGACGACAGTGGTGATGGTGAGTGCAATTGTTGCGGTTGTTTCACGACAGATGGCAGCACGAGCGACTGTACCTTTTTCTAGATATAAACTTTATGAGCAGAGTTTTTAATTCATTATTGGTATACACTATACATGCGTATGACGAAACGTTAGAATTAGCACAAAATCATTATCTTTGGTTTTTTTTTGGAGTGACCAAACTTTTATGAATATAATTACAAATTACAATTTATTTTCGAATACAATATTAATACATATTACTTATTATTCTAAAAAAATTATGAGTTCCATAAAAGAGACATGTCCTACCCAAAGGTCCCCAGAACGCTTGCAGCATTTCCACTCTGCACAGCAAGCGAGATCCTCTGCATCCGAATTTTTAAGGTGTTATACATATCAGTCACTATACAGAGTGCAGTCGCTGGTAGCGACATCTGTAATCAACCCGGGCTCAATCTCTTTCATTGCTGACATTCTATCGTCTTCAGTTTTTTTTGACAATTGTACACAAGGCAAAAGATTTATTATAATCGGTTGTTGACATATTTAACGAGAAATTTTGAACAGAACGCCTGGCGTTTAGAGTTTCGCATCGACAATTTTTATTTTCTCTCCCGTTCTTAAGATTGCCATAAGGTGGCCGAAATGTTGAACAAACAATTTTAAAAGTGAAGTAAACAACGATTTAAATTCTTAAAAAGAAGTCTGATTTTTTTTCATCATAACCAGATTGAAAAACATGCATACAAACCACTTGATAGAGTCACAACAGCCTATAGACGCTAGAAATATAAAAAGGTTATCACTAGCGGATTACCAACCTTGTGATTTTAAAGATTTATATCATTAAAATCACAAGGTTGGTTGTCACATTATTTATTGAACTTTATTGCACAAAACAATACCAAATGTACAAGTGGTGGACTTTATGCCAGCTGGCATTATCTCTTAACCATTACACGAAACAGAAAAAAAATTACAAAGTGGTGCAGACAGTATATACACAAAAATGACAAACGTTACATACACAATTTGTATAAATAAACGCAATAAATACATATGATATAAAAATTTATATAAAATAACGTTCATCAGAAATAGGGTTGTTTAGAAAAGCAGCATCAGTAAATAAATTACGGAGACAGCGTTTCAGGATAAATTTGTTTGGGGATTGCTTAATATTCAACGGAAGCTCATTCCAGAGTCGTATAGCTGTCACTGTAAAAGAGTTTGTCAAAAAACTAGAGTGATGAGAACATTACCCAGTAACTCCACTGCCTCTCTCACCCTTTTAACCGGAACACAACAATGCGAACACAGCTGTTCCGTAGAAATAGGTGAGAGTGAGGTACCATGCTGACGATCTTGCATGAAGTCTACCACATGTAAATTTGTGTAAACCAATACTGTAATACATACATGTTTATGTATATATTTAAATTCTAAAACTGGGTCAGACTTAATAGAAAATATTCAAATAAAAAAATAGCATCAAATATCTAACCGATTGAATTCTGTATACGATTGAATTGTAAATTCAATTGGACTTATCCCTGTGATACATCACTGATGTTATATTGCCATATTATGCGAGAGCCGTGACCCAATTGTCAATGTCACTTTGACAGTTTTATAAAATAGCATATGTATATTTTACGTATTGAGAGACAGGTCAAAGAACAGTGTGATAATCCTTAGGATGTCACGTCTATAGAATGCAGAGACGTGGACTGAATATTTGTTTGCCAACATGGTTTTACAAAAATAAAAGAAATAAATAACACAATTTGACAAGGCCCTATAACCAGGCCATAAACCCCTTCCATTTTCCATCCTGATAGATGGCGGTATATCTGATACAGCGAAGGACGAATTGAACATGACATGGTAGATTTTCTACAGCGTCTCCACTGCGAAGTCACCAGTAGTCATCTACTGCTGGAGGAAAGCTGGTCTCTCGACTACTCCACTTTACATTGCGTCCAGAGAGAACTTCGCAGGGATCAAACTTAGCTTATATAATTTTCTTATATATGGTTTAAGCTATCTACATGAGGAGCTTCTTGAAAATCAGCACACTGGTTAACCTATGAAAGCGTAGCAAACTGAAAATTAATTCACTCAATTCTCTATACGATGGGTCCGATGGCGCAGATGGTAGCAAATCTTCTGCGACCACACCGAGGACAAATATTTTTCTGTGTCTGAGTGTTATATGTTTATTATTATTATATAAGTATTTTATCTGTAATTCCTCTGTTGTTTGATGTCCGTGTGTCTTGTGAATTTATTTATAATTTTTCTTAATAATTAAGTACTCATGAATGATTGCTAATCGTGGTGACATCACTCAACAAAATCGAAAGAAGTAAATCTCGCCTCAAAGGCAGCCCTATCCCCACAAATCTTAGGAACGACTAAAACTTTTTAGAGCGAACTTCAGAAGTTCAAAAACCGCAAAATCAGATAGGGCAATCCAAAGCCACACCTTCTAGAAGTTTCTACGAGCCCAATTAGGATATACGTAGAGATATTGTCGGAAAAATGTCTGGCTAGAAAATGAACTTTCTTAAAAACTAGAGAGTTGGACCTACGAAATTACTTCCTTCGGACAGTGCAATAAAACTCTTTGGGGGAAAGGCGGGGCGCCATTAGCGGCGGGAGCGAACGAGCGATTTAGAAATTATTAAAAAAAAACTTTTATGTAGCTCACTTTAAAATACGGCATAGTGACTTCTCAATTATTACAAAATCTCATTAGTTTTACAACGTATTTCATATACTTGATGACGCTATATAAATAATTAAATAGGTGGCCAGATGTCATCATCGTCATCATACTAACCATCGGAAGTCGACTGCTGGACAACAGCCTCTCTAAGAAAGAAGGTTTTGGACCATAATAGGCGCGCTGGGCAAGCGTGTGGGCAATCGAAGACCGCAGCTTTGGCAATGGATATACCGCCATCTGTCGGCTCTCACGACAACTGGTACAGGGTGAGGTACTATTCTACTCTACCGGTACTTCACGGTAAGGCCAGAAGTACATACAGGTGTTATTGGAAGTCTCCCGAGAGATATGTCCAGTACGCTGTTGTAAGATACCTAACAAAATATAATATTCTTTTAAAAATTTGTAATAATCTACCATTGCTGTCATTTTAATATTGGATGTAAATTTATCGTAACTTTTTTGTAATTTAAAATTGTATTTATTTTTGAAAACAAATTATCTACATAATATCAATACAAAGAGTAAACGAGCGTGGTTGAATAGACTAATGCGAGTAAGGGAAGCGAGAGAGGTTAGCCAAGATCACAGGAAATGGAGATCCAGTCTCTGTCTACTCCGATGGAACATAGGCATGAATTATATATGTATGTATGTATGATAAAGATAGTTTGGATTACCACACTCGTTTCAGAGTTACCTTGTTCAATTTACGTTAGAATATCTTGAGAAGGACTGCTCAAAGCTCTATACGAAGCTTTGGATGGCATTTTTAATAAGTGACACATTTGTCTCATAGTTTTCCACTCAGGATCTCTAATATCTTCAACTTATTTTCAATCATCCATACATAAAATGTTGTCCATTCGTCAGACCGGATGAGTCTTTTAGTCGGCAAAACAAGATATAGATTTGACATAAATCAAACTTGCCAGTCAGTCAGTTACTTAATGTACCTGTGAATTCCTGTAATAAACTGGCAATAAACTTAGGTTTAAGTCCTGTCTGCTGCGCGTAGGCTAGTTCTCATATGTTATATGACTCTGATGATGGTCAAGGTCACCTATATTTTTATTTATTAATTAAATTGTTTTTTTACGTTTATCAGGTGCTTGTAATGGGTCAACTTGAATTAAGTATATTTTAAGTTTAAAATTCTTCCCTTGGGCTGTTACATATATTTATTACGCCATTGACCCATCGGGGTAGACAGAGCTTATGGATATCCAAATGCTACGATTTTCGCATAACTCTCTAGTTTCCTTTACTTTTATTAGTCCCTCTGGGCCTTCTTCAGTATCTCTCTTACCTGGATAAGGTGTATTCGCCTAGGTCATCCTATACGAACTCTTCCGTTCACTTCCGCTTTATATATTTGTGCAGTCATTCTATATTAATCCATCCTTTTTATGTATACTTCAATATTCCTTTCTCTATTGTTGTCACGACATAATCTTATTGTTAGCGTGACAGGTCTGATAAACAACAATGTATTTGACAAGAAAATAACCAAATAGAGTTGTAGAAACCATAACATTTTTTTATGAATAATAGACAACAATCAGGCATAATCTTTATTTGTACTTTAACAGCTCATAAAGCACGAGCAGACATGGCAAATGAAGTATTTATCTACAGCAACGTTTAAGCCGTAAGATGTTAATGTCTTAATGAGTGTAAACCAAACATCGGATCGGCATCAAAGGGAAAAAATAAACACGGCCAAAGGAAAATTGTTTAATCTCCGACTAAGGGTCGCAATTAAACGCTATTCGCTGCGAGTGGGGCCCCACCCCAGGGGCAGCGGTCCCCCTAAGGGGGCTGTGGGGGCAGGGAGGCGCTGGGAAACGTAATTGGGACTTTTTCTTTGGACTTTTAGCCTTTTGTTTTGCAAAGTGACTTCTTTCTTGTCTCGGTGTAGGAATCGATTGAGGGAGAGGATGAGCTCTTTATCTTTAGCTTTAGAATTTTTAATTATCTTTGCTTTTCTGGCCTCCGGGTGTAAGCTGTTCGGGAATTGAGGAAGTATGTAGTAGGAAAATTAAATGACATTCAAATAATAACGGGTCCAAATTTTGATAAATCATATAAGCAAAATCATTTGATATAATTAATTGTCTGGCGAAATTATCTCCTAAATAAGTTTACGATCAAAGATTTCTAGTTAAAAATATTGGATAGAGCAGAGTTGAATTTTAATACACTTTTGGTATTCATTACGTAACTTTGGTCCTGTATGTTAATGCCTTTTTAAATGACTTACTTAAGAGAAGACTTAATAAAGACTTTGTAATTTCTTCACAAATTATTGCATGCGATTGATTTTATCACCCTAGGATATCCTCTACCAGTGTAAAACCAACAAAATAATAAACTAGCTTTTCTCACTGACTATCCTGACCTGATTCTTAACTAAAAAACTCACCACTCATGTCAGAGCTAAGCGAAGGTCACTTACCTGTAAGAAAATAAAATTTATTAATTAACACTCATCAATAAATTAATTAATTCTATATAGCATTTCAATTACCTATTTGTCGATGACCGGGTCATCAGGGTCATTGGGTAGTAATAATATCAACGGTCATTAAATCAAGTAAAATTTGTTATTAGTTGTAAAAAGGCTCGGATTTCTTTAAATTTAAATTGTCTTTTTTTTTATATATATATATATCTCATCAATGCGAACACTGCTATTTCGCGGTAGAATTAAGTGAGAGCTGGGTACCAAAACAGACAACCTTTGTATGAGGTATACCCTCTAGAGTCATTCTGCCTCTATATTAACGACTAGAGGTATTGATGACCAAATAACAAATCTGTACTAATATTATAAAGCGGAAGAGTTTGTTTGTTTGTTTGTTTAAACGCGCCAATCTCAGGATCTACTGGTCCGATTTGAATAATTCTTTTTTTGTTGGATAGTCCATTTATAGAGGAAGGATTTAGGCTATATAACATTACGCTGAGACCAATAGGAGCGAAGCATTAGTGAGAAATGTTGCAAAAACGAGAAAAAAGGCTACTATACCCCCAAAGTCACTATTCTACGCGCACGAAGTCGCGGGCACTGCTATCAATTATAAGCATAAACAATTTTCTAACGTATGGAACTCGTTAGATAGTGTTTACCATCATCATTTTTTTTATATCCAAAAGGTGCAGTGACGTTGACTTAAAAAAAAATAGTCCTCTCAGCCTACTCGCGATAATCAATTTCCGATCACCCATCCAAAACCAACCGTTGCAATAGTGGCTTTACATAAACGATCGTGTACTCAACTCCTCGTATCTATAAAAAAATATTTATTCTAAACGGTTACCAGTTTTAAATAAGAATCGTTCCGAACCGAGCTGGTTTTTAGCGAAACTACTTTCCAATGCTCGAATAATCTTAGTATCAAACTCGATGTACTAAAAGTATACAAACAAAATAATGCTAATAAGGAGTTAGTGGAAGCAGCTATTCCTATTCCAGACGCGTTCGCCAATCTAGACTATGCTTTTAGCCTAGACCTGGACTTAAGCACATGTATTCTCTTGCTTTTGTTTATAGTTGTTGTGTGCTGGTTTGTTTTCTTCAGTGCATTGGCTGAACCGAGAGACGATATCCTGTCTGTTGTATACCTATGGTTATTATAAAAATAAATTGTGACTATAAATTGGGATATAAACTATCCTATCTCTCAAGTTGGACCAACAGTACACAGTAAGCAAAAATTTATCAAAATCGGCTCAGGAGTTGAGAAGATCCATTCCAGACACAATGTGCCTCGTAATTTTTATATATATAAAGATATTGCATACGGTAGTGTTCCTGTCTTGTGCACCAAGTGTCATGGGATCGATTACCATCAATCACAAACATCATGATGAACTTTCATTTTTATTGTGTTCTTATATGTAATTATATTTGTGATTCCTCTGTTGTCTGATCTGATGAGGAGTCTGATCAATGTGTGTAATGTTAAATTATTGTTATTATATAGTTAATACAACAAATATTGTCTGTCTGTAGCCCACACCAAATTAGCAGATGCAAATGGCGGACGATCGGTTCTCCTACGCGACTCCAATTATTAAACTGTTTTGATCTAATTAACAAATGCCAATTTAGTGGTCCCGCTCTGGACAGGGAGATCCGTGGAGTCGGCACGATGGGTTGGAGCTATTTATTTTTGCACTAAGATTAGATATTCTGAGATATGGGGGGGGGGGGGAAGTCGTAATTGTTTTTTGGTTAATGTTTACTTGCATGTTCAATTTATAAATGTGTATTTAATTCATTGAAATGAAATTCATATGCATACCTTAGTGATTTAGATATTTCATAAATAACAATGTAGAATGCGATCAATATATATATATATATATATTTTAAATAAGTACATATTTGTAACCCTTCAATGTAATGAGCTAATATTTTGAATTAACCAGAACAATGTCTTAGTAAAATATTATTGTTAAAACAAATTTTTTATAAGCAAATAATCAAGTCACGCATTTTGTTTGAGTTGAACTTCAATATTACTGAACCGATTTTAATATATTTTTGCTTACTGTATACAGTTTGATCAAACTTAGTTAGGAGTTAGTTTATCTCAATTTATATTTGAAAATACTTTTTGTGAAAACATATTTAAAGAGAACAACGTCCGTCGGTTAAGCTTGGTGTTGTATAAAAAAAGATAATGAAATTTTTATATGTCATCAATATCATCATCGTATCAGCCGCAAGACGCCCACAGTTGGACATAGGCCTCTCCAAGTGATTTCCAATAGGACCAGTCAAAGGCGGCCCGCGTCCAGCGCAATCCTGGGTAGATGTCCTACGCTGCGCTTGCCGGTACGTAACTCCATTGTTTATTAGTTCTGCGTGTTGAGTGCCCTGCCCACTGCTACTTCAACTTGCCAATCCACCGGCTATGTCGGTAACTTTAGTTATTTAACGGATCTCCTCATTTCTAATTCGATCGCACAAAGAGACTTTGAGCATTGCCTTCTACACAGCTCGTAAAAATGTCGATGTCACGTCAATTATTACACAATAAAAAATATAGTTTGAAAGTCTCCACAGCCGGCGTTGTTCGATCTCGTCAACTCCGGTAGAGTCTATTTAATTGGACCGGCGAAAACAGCTAAGGCCTCCGTAAAAATACGAACAGATCTTCCAGGTGTACCTGGAACCGAGAGGACCTGGGATCTACCTGGAACTCCTTACAAGACCTGCGACTACCCATATTTGTAAATTGTTCAATCTTAATTAGGTTTATTTGCAGGATTTTGGTGCCAAACAACGTTTAATGCGTAATAAACTTACAATAAACAAAAGTTTGCTCACCATTGCCGCGCTGGGCAATCGTGGTGACAATAGCAGAGCGCAGCTTCTCGTCAAGAATGCTGTTACCCATTCCCACTCTGCTAGACGATATCACGTGGAATACGGCAAATATGAGCAGAATTCCCCGTTTCTTGTGGAGGCCTTTATCCAGCAGTGGACTTCCAATGGCTTATGTGATGATGATAACTATACTTGTAGCATAAGTATTGCTTGAAAATGTGGTGGTATGTATGGTCCAGCGGATGTGTCAAAAATGAGTCAGTTGTGGGTCAATTGGTTGGCCTTATTACTGAGAAATATTGGTTTGGCCGCATCTGTTACGATCTGCGTGGGTTGCCAAGTGGTCTCATAAACTGAGGATGGAGGTAATGATACAAAAATGCAGGTAATGATCAGTATGTAGGCAGAGCCGTGTGGACGCGTAGTATATTTGATTAATACATGATATCCTTGTGATATTACAAGCGTATATAGGCTGCAGTGACGCTTACTATCACGTGGAGTGTATGCTTGTTTGTCGACTTGGTCTAATTTAAAAAAATTAATTAAAAAATAAAATGCATAATATAAACCACTACAAAACTATGGCCTTCATATTAAGTATTCTGTAACTCATAACATGAGGTAGACCACATATAAATATCGTCTGCATTGGTACCTCACTCTTATCTATTTCTACCGCCAATTCGAGGCATAAGAGAAGCAGTGACATTATTGGTTCAGTCACGAGGTTGTCAACGTGTTAGTGATATCCTTGTGATATCACGAGCGTCTATAGGCTGCAGTGATGCTTAATATCACGCGGACTGTGCTTTGTCGACCTGATCTAATAAAAAATAGACTGGTATAAGTAATTTCACTGCCTCTCTCCCCCATCGAACGGAAACACAGCAATACTAACATTGCTATTTGGCGGTAGAAATTAGTGAAAGTGAGGTACCAATACAGACAACCTTTTATGATATTGTCTGTATTGCAGAAGATACGACGTAATTCAATACGTTTGATTCACTTGACTTAAATTAAATAATAATTTTATTATTTCTTCCTATATTTTATTGTTGGTCTAAATTGAGCTCAGTAATAGCTTTAATGAGGTAGCCGCGAGATACCGGCAGAATAGAATAGTACCTCCCACTGTAACAAGTGTCGTAATAGGCGATTGTACGCGAACCGACATATTGCGGTATATCAAGTCCTAAAACCTTAGGAGTATTAAACTCGTAATGAAATTAGGAGTACCTTTTATCAAGAAACACATAACAAGCTTTTCCATTTGTTACGCTTTCAATGATTAATCGGTGAACAAATTTTCATGAAATTTGGTGTGTGGATAGCTTAGACGGAAAGAATGACAAAAAATACTTTGAATCCCAGAAATGTTGCCTGAGGATGAAGTTATTTCGGTTGTCATACAATTTAGTAAATGTGCTTGTGTATAATGTTAAAGTAGCATTTAATAATGTACTCAACGTACAAACTGAGTACCTACATCAAAAAAAAATTGAGTTTATTTTAATTATTATTTAAATTCAAAACTTAAAAGGCCATGCCTCATTAAACGCAGGCGACCGGACTATTACTAAGCAAGCGAAGTCACAGACCAAACCTAGTCAATAAAACCCACCCTCCAGATATAATGACGGTGATATCCATGATACATCAATTCCGTCATTACAGCACACAATGCAAACAAACGCGCACACGTACGCACACGGCACGCACACAGGTGGGCTGCGCGCGTGTGTGCATGCGTGGGCACCCTAGCAATTTTTAGACTAGGTCCCTATCTAGGTTTGTAACGAACCTAGGGACAGGGTGGGCCTAGATAAATGTACGGTCAGCAGAACAGACGATTTGTAACCTTTTTTTATACTATATTAACAAGGAAATGTATTTTTTTTTTATTATTATTAAAAGTACTATTAATTCTGGAAGAATCGATGGAAGAAATAATTTATAAGTAAGAAAACTGTTTAAGAAATGACAATATGAATATCACATTTTTGGACTTTCCCAAAAACGCTCGAAACAAACTATGACGTCACAGTACGTATTGTGTTATTGTTACAGAAATAACCTCTTAATACAAGAACAATGCAATGAAGAATTACTGCGTCAGTAAGAATATTGTATGAGGTGCAGCAATTTGAAGATCACATTTTTGGACTTTTCCAAAAACGCTCGACACAAACTATGACGTCACAGTACGTATTGTGTTATTGTTACAGAAATAACCTCTTAATACTAGAACAATGCAATAAAGAATTACTGCATCAGTAAGAATATTGTATGAGGTGCAGCAATTTGAAGATCACATTTTTGGACTTTCCCAGAGATGCTCGACGTATACTATGACGTCACACTACGTAGTTTTGTACATCGCGAAGGACCTTTGCTGGAATGCTATGTAAATGCTTGGTTCGTAAACAATATTTCTAGGCACACGTCGCTGCATAATATTTGAATTGTTCGAAGTAAATTACTTCTAATTAATATTAAATAAATACTTAAAAACTAATGCAACTGAAAAATATTATAGTAATTTATTCGTTTATTATACAAATAGATATATATATATATATAGTATAAAGACGGGCCCGATGGCGCAGATGGTTGTGATCCCATCTTATGCGCCAGGGTTCGTTGGTTCAATCCCCAGCCAGGACAAATATTTATATGGTTATATTTGGGTTTGTCCTGTGTCTGGGTGTTAAAAATATGTACTTAAGTAGTATATTTGTGATTCCTCGGTTGTCTGATGTCCGAACACGAGAGCTTTAAACGACTTATCACGGAGTCAGGTCAATGTATGAGTTTAAATTAAAATAACATTTTAGACTGTTTACTAACAACGCATTAATTATTAATTGTAAAAATTGTTATATGTGGTGAGAAATAAATTTAAATTTATAATAATTACAATTGATTTAAATTATTTTTATGAGGTTTTAGAAGGACTAAGCCGCGTGCGGAAAGCTAGTTGATTTTTTTTAATTCCAACACATCAAACGATTTTAATTATATTATTGAAGTGACTAATCGAAAGTTATTTATGTGTGAGCAGTTATTTTATAGCCATTTTCTCTAACAGCCAGTACGCGTCGTAAATTGGAAAGTTTTATATTATCAACACAGACGTACCTACATATTTACTGAATTTATAATGGTTTCTTGTTTGTTCAATGACAGAACTTGTTATTGCCCGCGGCTTTGCTCGTGGGAATGCGATGTGCAGCTGTAAAATTATAAGCCGGTATTAATTATTCAAGAGTTTAGTATACTGGTGACGTTCCCTATACTTTAAGTATTCCTTTTATACTTTTTCTATAGATACTCTCAACTAACTACAAGTCTAAATTAATGAAAATCGATCGACTATTTAAGCCAGTAAATAACTAACGCACAAAATATAAAACAGATTTTTTCGTCTCTTTAAAAAAAATCCTTCAGATAGAATTCATACAAAAGTTCGCTTATTTCCTAATTCTCGCTTAATTCTCCTGCCAAATAGCAGTGTTCGCTTCGCTAAGTTCTGGCTCAAAGGATGAGAGAGGCAGTGAAATTACTGAGTAATGCGACATAATATCTTCAAGTCACAAGCTTGGCAACGCGCTAGTGATATCCTTGTGATATTACGAGCGCCTATTGGTTGCGGTGACCTAGTCTAAATTCTACTCACGGCATTTCTATAGAAGAATATAAACAATTTATCATTGTAACCGTAGAATGTCCACTGGTGGGCATAGACCTGCCCAAGAAGTCATTTTGCCCGTACTTGCCGGAGTGTGCAGCTACGCGAGAATAATGCTGCTCCCTATCCTTATTTGAACTACTCTGTTTCGGACGGATATACCGCCATCTGTCGGTATTGGTTAATCAGTCGCTCTTACAATACCTGGTACAGGGGGACGTACTATTCTACTCTGCCGATACCACATTGATAATTTTAGTTATATTAATTAGTTTTTTAAATTTTTTTATATTAAATCTTTTTATATTTTGATAATATAAAATCCTTTTTGTAATAATCGAATAATGTGGGAATGAATATTTAACTACTGTTTAGACCCATCTTAGATTAGGTCAGGACATACTGTGTCATGGATAATGCAATTGATTGTCTTGGCTTCATCCAAATGAACTACCCTTAAATTGACGTCATTTCAATGAATATTTGAGAGGGAGGTACTATTCTATTCTGCCGGTACCTCACGGCTGACTCATTAAAGCTATTACTGAACTCAATTTAGACCAGCAATAAAATATATAAAGAAACTAGCTGTGTCCGCGACTTCGTCCGCGTGGAATAGTTTTTTGGGTACCATACCTATTTACTTCAAATTATATAAACTTTGAATGTCACGTTTATTTATATCGAATCAATGGCCTGAAAAATAAGTTTTAAGTTTCTAGCTCTAAAAATAGCGATCCATGCAAACAACTTTTCATCCCCCCTTGCAACCCCTTACAACCCTTATTTCGAGTTCAAAAATAGCCTATGTCCTTTCTTAAGGTCTAAAGATTGTCTATGCCAGATTTCATCAAAATCGGTTGAGAGGTTTAACCGGGAAAGCGTAACAGACAGACAGACAGACAGACAGACAGACAGACAGACAGACAGACAGGCAGAGTTACTTTCGCATTTATAATATTAGTAGGGATATAATATTAGTAGGGATAACAAAATTATTTCTTAATTAAAGTCCAGTGAATCAAACGAATTGAATTACGTAGTATTTTCTGATGTCACAATAACGGTAGTAGCCTAATGAATTTCTGTGGTGACAATCGCAGAGGCGTAACATCGCGACGGGAAAGCTGCTCATCCCCGCCCTGTGTATTGTGCCAACAGGCTTGCCCAGTGCGGCAATTATGGGCAATAAACTCCTTACTTGGAGAGACTTATGTCCAGCAGTGGACTTCCAATGGCTGGTATGATGATGATGATCTGTTTTGTATACGGACTTCTCGATCCTGATGATCCCGAGCAAACTTATTTCTGGCAAATATAACAAAATGATAATAAAACAATTCGGCGAAGTCGTTCCAGAGTTATGTGCGTGCATTGGTTACGTTATACCTATAGATACTGTACATAAGGGAACTTTGACCACGAGGGGTAACTTTAGCTTATATGAAAAAGGACAAATATATTACTTTTCTCATATTCATATATAAAAAAACTGTTGTATAAGTTATACATTTAATACCTATCTAATTCATATTGCCCTTTTGTTGTAGGTTTATAGAATGTAGTCAAAGTTACCCCCGAAAGACAATAAGTAACCCATACTTTTTAGGCCCCTTAAGAAACTACTTAGACTTCACTTGAGATCAAAGTTATATCTATTTTAATATTTAGGAAGATTATCGAGTTAAAAAGAACAGGCTAAAGTTTTAATCTAATGCTTTTTTTGAAAAACGATTTAATTAAAAACGAGCTAGGAGCAAAATCCCGTCGGAAAATATGAAAAAGGTTTCATATTTACTCCAGTTCTAAGTACCATTTTAAATTGTCCTGAGGGATAACTATAGCTATACCTCCCGTGACACTCATGGCAAACAGAAGGACCGGATCATCTGATAAACTTTAAAATGGTAACAGACCGACAAAGTAACATGCAATCATATTAACTATAGATATCCTTGGCCATAACTCCCGATCGCTATAACTATTTTGGGCTAGTAAAAAACATATCTCTAAGCCGTCTAATTCATTTAATACTAAAGAAATATACACTTTAATCTTCCTAATGAGTTGCTCTATCACTAAGAGAAAACTGCATACAAATTAATTCAGTAGTTTTTGAGTTCATGATATAAATACTAAAATTCGTCACCCCCCTTGTATAGTTCCTTCTTTCCACCCGTTTCTTTCGCCAAACAGCAGTGTTTGCATTGCTGTGTTCCGGTTTGAAGGCCGAAAGAGCGGCGAAATTACCGGGTAATGTGACATAATATCTTCAAATCACGAGATTGGTTAGTGATATCCTTGTGATAACCCGAGCGTCCATAAGCTGCGGTGGCTAAACGCGGGTTGTATGTTTGTATAGAAAAAATATACAGACTTTGTTTTATACATATATAATAACAGTCAAAGGTTATGTTTGTTAATCGCATTACCGTTTTTATTATATAATAAATATTTAACAACATTTTACTCATTAATTAATTGATAAATTTTAAGTGTCATCTCTTAAACTTCTACTCAGACTAAGACGTCGAGGGATAATAAAAGACAACATTAAAATCATAACCGTGTTCGTAGTAAAATTAAGTGCTAATGCTGGTTTTATTGATGCGCGGAAACTGGTGAGGATGTATGTTTGTAACCCTTTCACTGTGAAACGGCCCAACGAAAATGCATAGAATTTGGCACAGTGGTAGATTACAATCTGGTAATGCATGTTGGGTTAAAATGTTAAAGGAAATTTGTGAAATTCCCCCAGGGTTGTAGTATTAATGTTAATTAAATTAATGTACATTAGTTATATTTGAAAGGAAATTTTATTACATTTTTTTATTGCATTGGATGTATGAAGAAGAATTTAATGTAGGTATATTTTAAAACGAAGATTTTTTTCTTGTATTAATGATGTTTTTTGCCGACCATACTGAAACCGAACCCTCTCTACCAACGATTTGTTTTAAAGGTCGTCGCCCTCATTCTATCCCCCTCTGGCCCCATACAACAAGTATAATGTGTCCCTTTCGCACACCGATGGGGAAACACGCCTACGGAACCCCGTAAAGGAAAGGCCTTTCATTTTTTTTCCTAATAACCGGAAGTTGGGATTTTGGAGATATCTAGTTCGGTGTCGCCGGAAGTAGAGAGCGCTATCATTTCTACAATCTAATGGCAGGATATTTTTAAATCTTATGTTCTACCTTATATGAGACCGTCTTCTCAAATATTCATAGAAATAATAATATATTTTGTAACTTTTTTAAAATACGTCATTTAAGAGTAGTTAATTTGGATGAAATCTAGACAATCAATAGGCATTATCCGTGACACAGTATGTCCTGACCTAATCTAAGATTGCTCTGAACAGTAGTTAAATTTTAATTACCACATTATTAGATTATTACAAAAAGGATTTTATGTTATCAATACATATATAATATTAATATAAATAAATTACAAAACTAATTAAATTAATCAAAATTAGCCTTGTGGTACCGGCATAGCCGTGAGGTACCGGCAGTGTATAATAGCACCTCTCCCTGTACTAGGTGTCGTAAGAGACGACTGAGGTACCAGAACTGACAGATGGCGGTACATCTATCCGAAGCTGTGTAGCACAAATGCAACAGGACGGGAATGGGCAGCAGCATTCCCGTCGCTAAGCTACGCTCTACGATTGCCATGCCAACCATGCTCACCCAGCGCAGCAATTATGAGCAAAATTGGGGAGCTTATTTGGGGAGGCCTATGTCCAGCAGTGGATTTGATATGCCATGCCATGGCTGACATCAAAGATAACACCAGGGAACCGGCCCCTTTGGTTGAATACAGATAAACGAGTGTCGTATAGACCAAGCGATAGATTAATCTTTACAAATCTGTCAAAATTTAGTCAGATTTAACTCTAGTGTAAATTTGTTAGTAACCTTTTGACGCTTTCAAGCAACAAGCAAGAAGCAAGCTACTATGAGATGCTGAAATTGAGCCGCTATAGCCAGAGCTTTATTCTATGTATTAGATTATATTATCTAGTTCTATAAAATACTTTTTTTTTATAACTTATTGCGAGCTCTAAATTTCTCCTAATAGAAAGCGTTTTTTTCTTATCACATCACTTATAAATGGAAACGAGCTTTATTGTTGCAACGAATAAATAATAAAATTAAACAGGCAACCCATTCGCAAAAAGAACAAATAAACTTCGAAAGAGGTTTACGCAAAGCTCCTACGTTCGAAATTAGAATTGCTCGCTGAAAACTTTTTAATTTTAAAAAGAAATCAGCATTGGCTAAGGTCAGTGACCTAACCGTCATTCATTCCAATTTGAAGTTGGAATTCCGAGCGAAGAAGCTACGCACACTCGCGCAGTCACGCACACGAATTCTGGTGACGTATTTATGTGGGCCACGCACACACCACCATTATGCGTAGGGTTGACGAGATAATTTCGACTTTCTTTATTTTTATTCTTTTCAATGAAATAATTATTTATTGAAGGTTTCCATAATTTATTACTTATCAAATGTAATATACAACATTTTTTTTTAAATTTATTGAACCTTACAATTTATACATATTATATCTTATTTTAAACAAATTATTAAATAAAAAATATTTTTTTGTGAATTTGTAGATGTCTCTGAATGATTTGAGCTTTTACATTCAAACTGCAAGTTATTATATTTAGAGCTGCAGTCGCAAAACATGAGTTTTTATCATGTATTCTATCGTATCCTAGTCTGAAATCAACAAATTAAAGAAAACATTTACTTCAAATATAAATCTTCTCCGTGAAGTGCTGACGATCCGTTGATAAAGATTGTATGAAAAAACATTAAATATTTTTTTTTGTTAGGTTCAGACACAAAAAAGTGAGTGCTGATAGTTTTTAAAGATACATAAATTACTTTGCATTGTAATTTATTTAACTGACTGTGAAAATTCTATAACAATACTTTATGGCCAGTATATCTTAGCGTTAAAGTCTCGTCTTATTAACATGAACTGATCACCAACATTTATTGTGAACGAACCTCATCACGTTGAGTTACAATGCGTCATTACATAATATGTGTAACACAGGATCAGTTAGCCAAGGTTAGTTCGGCGGAGGCAACCCTAGCTATATGGGTCGGTCCACGAACACAAAGCGGTGTTTTTATAAAAGGTCGAATACCCAAACGTGTGTTTATGTGAAAGAGGTTATTTATAACAGATTACAGCGTTTATCTTTGCGTAATATGTTATGTATCAAAAGTACTGGAGATGATTTAAAATAAAGATAGCTTTTAATTAATTTTGTAGTATACAATGAGAAATACATTCAAGGGTCAGCTGTGTACATGTCTTGTTTATTGAAAGTACAAGTCAAATTACTAATTATCATTGAAATTACTCGCTATTCCATTCAAGACAGCATAATAACATAAAAAATACAATATCCAAAGCGAAATTCAAAAAGAGAACTCCGTTCGTAAATCAAAGATGGCCTCCAAACAGGTTCATTGACAAAGACGTTCCGACCGAGAAAATAATGATTCGAAGTTCAAATTCAATTTCGGAACGCGTATTACGAGTTTAACAGATCGAGTGACGGAAAACACGCACACACGCACGCGGCGCCGCGCACGTTGGGTTTGGGGTAGGTTAGGGACGAATTGGGGTGGCCCTCCGCGCCGAATGTTGGGCTAGGTTGCGAATAATACACTACTGATCTCGTATATTGGCCATTAATAGCATTTAATTAGTCTAATTAATTTGATAAGATTTTTTTTTATTTCAACAATAGAAAATTATAGCTTAATAAGATATTAATATGGAAACTAATTAGCAGAGCTTTATCATTTCATGCCTATATTTTTTTTATTTAACCACTTCTGGCTTTAGTAATTTTTTTTCGCCACAATCATGCATAGAAAGAATATAAACAATTTTTAATACTGTATAAAAAAAAAGATTTGATCAAAACATAGTGATTTCATATAGTTTGTAAAGCAAAGATATTTAACCACATTCTTTGTGTGGCATTATAACAGAATTTATATTGAAATTCGCTGTTTACAATAATATAAAATCACAACTGTTATATCGTCTTAAAAACAAAACAAAGTTGCCATCTCCACAACCATGTTCAAAGCGATGCATTCATTTTCTAGAAATAAGCGACGGCAAACGTTTCAATTCGATTATTAAATCGTCTTATAAAGTCGAGAGCATCCTAACAAAACGTTCAAACTAAGATGTTATTTTCCGATAGCTTTCGAAAGTTCAATCACCTTAGATTTCATTCTTATTTCGTATTCAGATGTCGGACGCGTTACATCGACACAAGTTAACGGCTCGGAATGAAAAACTACACAGCAAGATGTATTCTGGTCCAGCAGGGCGAGGTTGGATCTAGTCGACGACCGTTAATACAAATAAAACTTGTTTGAATTCACTGATTACTTCAATGCAATGAAATGGAATAATACCTTTATAAATTGACAAAGGTACAGCAGAAGCTTGATTCTTGAATGGCATCAATTTGAGGTCATAAATTTTACATTAGATAGTGGGTGGCGGAATGTTGAGGCTTCAACACGACTCAAACCACATTCTGAATATCAATGCGGATAGGTAACACTAATGTTATAAATTGTCGAGAGCTAAGAAGTTTCAGATAGAAACATAAATTGCTGACACATTTATGACAGTGAACAGAAAAGCGACCGATCCAACTCATTCGAATATGTAGATTCAGATACACAACTTGGTGCCACAGGCGGAATCTATTAAGGTATAACTTCAAAGATCGGGCCCAGCTGAAATTAAATTGTCAAGTTGCATGCAAAGAAATTAAAAGCGCAAACGAATAACAAGACGCAAATAAACGAGTCGCAATCAAAACGAACGGACAAAACCTGTTCGGACAAAACGAAAAACAAATAAAAAAAAGGAACGAACACTGACATCATATCCCTATTCTCATGCAAAAATAGAGTATCAACTGACGGTGAAGTGAACGATCTTTGAAAAAAAGAACGTCAACGGCCAACGCACGACGCGCGCAGTACGCGGTGCGACTGCGTTCTGGCAAAAAACTCGGGTGAACAACCTCGCGGCGTGTCCTTCGGCGGCGCGTTGGTGTGCGTGAGTGCGTACACGAACAGTGACGAAGACACACGAGCGCCGTTTCGCATTTTTCGTCCGCCATTTTTTTGCGTGTGTGCGTAACGCGGTACGACGCACGCACGGAAAAAAGCGTGCGTAATAGGGTTGGATACGGTACCAATGGTATATGCTATAGATAATAAAAATAAAAATTTTTGTTTGTCCATCCGTTGACTGGACTAGGATCTAGTAGCATAGTATAAAATAGAGGATCGCAATATTTATTAGAATATTTATTTTTCAACAAGTCTCTAACCATATTTAAAACAAATTACAATACTTTTAATACTAATCTAATGAATAATAATACATATTTTTTCGGATCACAAAGCAACTCAATGATACCGAATAATGTTCAATTAATATTTATAAAATAAGTCAAATAATAAAAAAAAATTCAATACAATATATATTTGACAAAGATATGACGTTGACAAATCCAATCTCCCCTTCCTTTTTAACATCGAATGACTTTGACACTAATGACAGTATTAGGTAATTAGGGTCATTGAACATTACAGTCATTGGAGTCAGTAGATCAATTGATTTATAAGTGCTGATTTTGTGTTTACATTTATGAGTACAAACACATACTTTTTTTAGGTAATTCAGGATTTTATCTCAAAACGATGCTAATTGTAGGAACTAAAGCCTAACCCTTCTATAATAGCCGTACAACCGTAGGATATCAACTGTTGGTAATACACTAAGATTTGGACACGACCGTGCAAGGCAGTTTTCACCCAGAGATACTGCTGCCCATCCCTACCCTATTGCAATAATCTGTCAGTACCTCAGTACCGAACTTTTAGTTAGTTTCTACCTAATTAAATAAAAAACAAGATAAATGTTTTCCTTAGTGTGCTTATACACTTTCAAAACAATTTAAGACTGCATATGTATTCGTATTGAGATTATGAACGTCGTCGAGCGATATCAGCAGATAGAATAGTACCGCCAGCTGTTCCAGGTGTCGCACACAAACGCACAGAGCGGCGAATGTAGCATTCCCGTCGCAAAGCTGCGCTCTGCGACTGCCACTACGGCTGCCCAGAGCGGCAATTATGGGTAAACGTTTTACGGGTGATATGATGATGATTGCAAAAGATTTTTTTTTTGGGAGACCAGTCCAAAAAAAAAATCTATATTTGAAGAAATATAGGTATATTTCAGTTTGTCTATATGCACATCACTATCGGATGCATTGCGTGCGCGAGATACGCGTTTTGCTCTTAATTTTGTCATTACAGTTACAAGGTACGGTCAGCAATGGAAATGTATTAATAAAATCCGCTCAAATAAAGCACACAGCAAGTTCAGGTCACAAGGTTGGCGATACTAGTGATATATCCACGAGCATCTATAGCAGTATATGCCATTTTGATTTTTATACCAGGTCGACAAACAAGCATACAGTCCGCGTGATAGTAAGCGTTACTGCAGCCTATAGACGCTTGTGATATCACAATAATATAACTGCGTTAACTTGAGACTTGAAGATATGATACCACATTATTTAATTATTTTACTGCCGCTTTCACCCAAACCGGAACACAGCAATGCGAACACTGGTATTTGGCGGTAGTGAGAGTGAGGTACCAATGCCATTTCGAAGTCTCAAAATTGCTGACTATATCTAAAATCAGAGAACAGTCTACCTGTTTGACTTTCTATCAAAGAGGTTATTGATATAATAACTTCAAGTCATAAGGTTGGCGTCGCGCTAGTGATATCCTTGTGATGACACGAGCGTGTGTAGGCTGCGGTGACGATTACCATCACGAGGACCGTAAGCTCCTCGTCAACTTAGTCAGATACAAGAAACGCAAAAGTTTGTTAGGATGTGTGTGTGTTATAACTTTAAAAAAATGTTTTCTTCTTAATTCAAATTACGTGCCGTTAATAAGACATGTAATCTGTGTCTATGCGCGATTGACTTTGTAATATCCACTTCACTTGCACTCTATAATCTCTTTGGCCTAAGTCTGTAAATGGTCATTAGTAAACGCTTTCAAATCTATAAAAGCTTTGAGATGTTTGTAACAGTTTCTAGCAAAATCTACACAATGGAATTTGATAAAACTTTGAACGAACATAGCTGATATATATAATTTTAACGCAGACAAAGTCGTGGGTAAAATTATTATCGAAATGATGACGAAAATTTATCTTTTGTATTCTACGAATTTACAATACAACTTTACTTTAAACTTTATAAATAAAACAAGTAGCCTAGTCTGCCTGCGAATGTCCCATTAAAATCGGTCCATCCGTTTCGGACGTTATTTCAAATGGACAATTAAAAGGCAACATTTATATGCTTATTTTCATTCATTCTGCCGTGAGGTATCGGCAGAGTCGAATAGTACCTCCCTCTGTCCCAGGTGTCGTAACAGGCGACAAAGGTGCCCAGAACCGAAAGAAGACGATATATCCATCCGAGGCAGTGTAGCTCAGATGCACATGGTGGGGATGGGCAGCAGCATCTCCGAGCAGCGCCCTACACGCTTGCCCAGAGCGGCAATTATGGACAAAGAATCCCTCTTTCTTGGGGAGGCCTATGTCCAGCAGTAGACTTCCAATGGCTGTAATGATGACAATTTTACTACTAGGCAAATATCATATATTTTTTTCAAAGACACTTTTTTTTACGACACGTAGACTGTACTACTTTTTTTGCCGACCGTGCATAATTGGCACGCTAGTGGCGGAATTCCCCACGGAGCCAGTCGCAGGTTCATTGTCGGCCGTGTCACTTCAACTGCATTGCCTAGATTTAGAACTAGTGTAGTGCTTACGTCTAGGACCTACTTCCTTTTCCACTTCAGGTTAGAGCCCTGAATTTGGTCTCTTACTTGAAGAATTGTTGGAGCTTGGAGTTTATATAAGGTAGACCTTCATACAAAGGTCGTGTGCATTGGTTGATTTGATAAATTTTGCTGATTTTGATTGCTGTTTGGCGAGTCGATGAAATTACTGGGTAATGTGACATTATATGTTCATGTTACAACGTTGGCAACGCGCTAGTGATATCCTTGTGATATTACGAGCGTCTATAGGCTGCGAAGACGCGTACTACTTGTTGGTCGACCAGGTATAATTAAAATAGTCGATCAAATTACTTTTTTAATAGTCAGAAGCAGATAGTTCTAGGCCTGATAGTGATAAGGAATGCCTATACCTTATATGATTGGGTAGGCTTATATCCAAGGTGGTTGTCTAACCGCTGATATCGTGATGATGACGCCGCGTCAAGGGTCCCACAAATCCGTTAAAAACCTATTTCTATACACCCAATCTGAAGTACCTTGTTATATGGTATATATATAACCCTTGGGAAAACCTCCTCGGCTGCAAATTCCACATACCGCGTTTATAGTTAGACTATTAAGGTTTTAAGGGACAAACAAACAACAGAACAAACATTTATGTGATACAAATTTGGAAGTCCACTGCTGAAAATAGGCCTCTTTGAGAAAAGAGGTGTTTGCTCGTAATTGCAAGCGTGTTGGCAATCGCAGAGAGCGGCTTTCCCGACGGGGATGTTGCAGCCCATCCCGGCCTGGTGCATTTGAGCGGCACTGTTTCTGATGAATATACCGCCATCTGTCGATTCTAGCACCTTAAGTCTTCCGACACCTGGTACAGTGGTAGGTACTATTCTACTCTGCCGGTACCTCACGGCAAAATAATATATTTATTGACTTTATATTCGTGATTCCACTACATATGTCGGTGTAAGGTCAATGTATGAGATACTTTTGGTTTGTTAATAGTTTATATTATTTAGTTGTTAATAGTTTAAAGGATTTTCACAAGTCTGATTCGCACTGGATTTATCATACATTTACAATTAATGTGGCTATTATTGCTACACATAAAAAACAACAGTTCCATAAAAGAAGTTGCACAAAGTGAAAGAAAACTAAATCGTGCAGGCCCATTAAAATAGCCAGCGAAGCGCGATATGTCATTAAGTAATTTGCTAGAGTTTGTCGTAATTTCAAAAATGATGCCCCTTCCAGGGAAAAATAGTCCGGGGGTGATGGCTTCGGTGGTCATTTTGTATGATATGATTACCGTTGATGTCTCTTGTTTGTGAGAAGAGTGTGCAATTAACTTATTATGGTCTAGCTGTTCCCGCGGCGTCATCCGACTCGTAGGAGTATTCTTTTTTTATTAGATCAGGTCGACAAAGCACAGTGATCGCACAGCAGAGCACAGCGCTTGTAATATCACAAGGATATCACTAACACGCTGCCAACCTTGTGACTGAACCAATAATTTCACTGCCCCTCTTATGCCTCGAATTGGCGGTACAAATAGATGAGAGTGAGGTACCAATGCCCAAATTTTTTTACACTTAATTTTTTTTATTACACCAGATCGACAAACATGCATACAGTCCGCGTGATATGAAGCATCACTGCAGCCTGTAGACGCTCGTGATATCACAAGGATATCACTAGCGCGTTGCCAACGATGTGACTTGAAGATATTATTTCATATCCCCCAGTTATTTTCCTTTTTAAATCGGAACACAGTAATGCGAACTGTGCTAATTGGCGGTAGAATAAGGAAGTAGGTGAGATTGAGTTACCAATGCAGACGATCTCTGTTTGAGGTCTACCTCATGTTACGGCATAATAAATATGGAAGCCATTTCTGGCCATTTCACACTTTACCGACCTAGCTATTCCAGTAATTCTAACCACCTGTATTCTGAACCATAGATACAAGAGTCTATTAAAAATAAAAATAAAAAGGTGGTACCACAGCGGTGTCAATCGCCCTCAATTAGCGTAAGGGTGCGCACACACGATCAAACATGGCGGACAAATAAGGGTGCAACCAGGGTGCGGCCAGGCGACCTTCTTTATTTTTAGTGCGTCGGACGGACAACACGACTCTGTAACAATGTTATAATCGTAACATGTGTTTTAAAGGATCTTTTAAGACACGTATCGAGACGAGACCGATGGCGTAGATAGTAATCCTGTCATATTCGTTATGAGATCGATTCTCACATGTTAAGAATATGTATTGAAGTATTATATTTGTGATTCCTCTAATGTCTGATGTCCGTAACTCAAGTGCTTTAAGCGATGAATGGATGATGAATTACCTATCTTAGGGTAGAAGATATCGTGAGAATCGTGCATGCAAGAGATGAATATACACTCGAGATGCTGCTATCCATCCAGTTACATCAGCTACGCAATAAGACAGATATATATACAGCCAGGGCGTGAAATAGTGACAAGCATACATAAATTCTGGCAAACTTCCGCGTATATTGACGAGCCTGATGGCGCAGATGGTAGTGATCCTGTCATGTCATATTTATATGATAATATTTGTATTTGTTCTGTATCTGGGTGTTAAATATATGTATTTAAGTAGTATATTTGTGATTCCTCTGTTGTCTGGCATTCGTAACACAAGTGCTTTAAGCGTCATACCACTGAGTCAGGTCAGTGTATGAGATGTGGGAATTTATAATAATAAATATTTAAATATATATTTTTTAATATTATGTAAGGATAGTTGGGATTTACAAACAAAATGACTTTATTCACTATATTGAAGGCATTAATTTCAACACAGGATAAATAAAATGAAAGCAAGCAGAATAACACACACATAACAGAAAATAAATATATCACAAGGATATCTGAAGTTTCACAACCTACCCCAACAGACGGAACAACAACAACTTTAACAAAGATATATATATATATATTTCCTTGTTGTGTTGACCGATTTTATGACAATTAACAGTAATTAATTATATGAGTTATTATATGAATAGAGTTACATTAAATATAAGATATAAAACAATCTAAAACATATACAGGTGGTTTTAAAAAGGACACAATATTATTTATGTAATAGACGCCAAGCGCCGGCAATCCAGGCCTGAATGAGGATCTAACTAGATCCGACTGTATCATCAATATCATATCGTTGGACATCCACTGTTGGCCATAAATATTATAAGAAGATTGTATTTGACAGAAATGCTGTCTATTCATGCTTTGTTGTATTTGAGCGGATAAATATACCGCCATCTGAGTAAGGTACCTCTTACAAAGATCGTCTGCATTGGTACCTCACTCTCGCCTATTTCTACCGCCAAACAGCAGTGTTCAAATTGCTGTGTTCCGGTTTGAAGAGTGAGAAAGGCAGGTAAATTTCACATAGTTCTTCAGTTCACAAGATTGGCGACACACTAGTGATATCTTTGTGATGACACGAGCGTCTATAGGCTGCGGTAACGTATATCATCAAGCGGACCAAATACTTGTTCGCTGACTTCATAATATAAAAAAATAATCAGTCGGTTCCGGTGCCTCAGTCATCTCTGACGAAACCTGGTACAGCGGGAGGTACTATTCTACTCGTTGGTACCGCACAGTTCCATCATGTATGGAGGCATACAACCGGTCCTATTGGAATCAGTATAACCAGCTGTGGTCGTCCTATGACTGATTTGATGGTATCAATGTTCTATCACCTATTTTTCGGTAAAACATCATTGCTGCGATCCGGTTTGAAGGATTAGAGTGCCAGTGAAATTAAAGCGTAATGTGATGAAGATATGTTACATTACTCAGTAATCCATGCCTTTTTCGATATTCAAGTCAGAACACAGCGAACACAATACCTTGACGGTGGAAATGGTTGAGAGCGCGGTACCAATGCAGTACCAATGCAGAATTTACAGGTTCCTTTCTAGTGGGTTACGTAATGAACCTGCATTTAACATAGTTTTTAGACTCGCCTGGCGCCAGCAGACTAGTATAAAGTAGACCTAATGAAGTTATCTGTGTTAGATGACTTATGAGCCCTTGGTCATCAGGGTCGTCTGTAATATAAATAAATATGCCTTAAATCTTTTTCTAATCGGACAAATTAATGTAATTATTAATACTTATTTTATTTTGCTTGAATAAAGTATATATAATATGGTTATCATGATACCAGTTGTAAATCCACTGCTGGATTTAGGCCTACCCAAAAAGGGGAGATCGATCCATAATTGCCGCGCTGGGTAAGCGTGTTGGCAATCGCTTTTGCGATGGTGATGCTGCTGCCCATTCCCGCCCTGTACATACACTGCACTGTTCCAGATGGATATACCGCTATCTGTCGGTTCCGCTACCTCAGTCGCCTTTTACGACACCTGGTTTAAGGGAGGTACCGGTAAAACGGGGCTACTTTAACATTGTGGGTAACTCTGACAGTTCTTGGGGCTACTTTAACAGTGTGCCAAATAATGGTTTGTGCCTGTGCGGAACTTACAACTTCTTCTGTGCCGCCTACGACAAAGCAGACTTCACCCGATGACGATATTCCTCGCAGTAATATTTCTCATTAAAGGACATTAAGGGGCAAGCGGAAAAATAAGGAGAAGAGCAAGGAGGACAAAAAATTAATATGTTTTTATCAAATTGATGTCAAAGTAACCCTTACACTTGAGATCTTCGACGTTGATTGCGTTTTAATGCATTGTCAAAGAAACTCCACTTCGGGGGTACTTTGACACTTACAAAATATGTATATATAAAATTGTGGGGGGGCTGTAGGGTTTGACAATGGTATGAGATTAATAGTTCAAGGACACCTTGTTTTATCGGAACAAAAAAATATTCATTTTAGTTGTATAAAAAAAATAATATTATCATAAAACTAGCAAAATCTGTGCAAAGTATCCCCGGTACTTAATTTAATAGCTTAGGACATGTTTGGGGCAAACTTTATACTACATTGAAGGGTTCCAGGGCCACATACAATCGGTCAACGATCGGTCAGTAGCCCTTCAATGCTAAGTCCGATATTTCATCGAATATGCACTTAAAATAGCCGTATTTTTCTAATTAAATGCATTTGTTGTGAGAACAAAACAGGAAAACCTCCACTTCCACAGCATATTGTACATTTATGCACCGAATAATTGATTATGGTTTATGAACATATTATTGTGGTGTATATTATTTTGTGAGTTTTCTTTTAAAGGGCCCAATGGCGCGTTTGGTGATGTCTTGTGCGCTATGGGTCGTAGGTTCGTTCCGCGGTTAGTAGGTTTACATGGCAGTGCCCGCGACTATGTCCGCGTGGATCATCGACTTTGAGGGGTGTAGTAGCCTTCCTCGATAAATGTACTTGAACACTGAAAGAAATTCAGACTAGCGGTTCCTGAGATTAGCGCGTTTAAACAAACAAACTTTTCAGCTTTGTAAAATTAGTAAAGAATACTTTAAAAGCAAGTAAAATTACACAAGAAATCTTACTGCACACCGATAATGTGGTTACCATTTGTGTTTTTGCGGTGTCTGGGTGTTAAATATAAGTATTGAAGCATTTTATTGATAATTCCAATATTGTCTGACATCTTGTGAGATGTTTTGTGTGAATTTATTAATTTTCTAACTTATCCTTAAAATTCATTAAGGTTCAACCATTTTGATGAAATCTTCCAATATAGAATTACACTAGAAAAGCGAGACTACTAATAAGCTATTTATTTTATTTTATCAGAATAAGTCGACAAACTAGCATATATAACAGTCACATCAAAAGGATTTGACGCTCGTAATATCACAAGGATATCACTAGCGCGTTGCCAACTTTGTGACTTGAAGATATTATGTCACAATACCATTAAGTTCACCGCTCTCACCCTTCAGACCGGAACACAACAATGCGAACCCTGCTATTTGTTGGTAGAAATATGTGAAAGTGAGGTACCAATACAGACGACCATTGAATGAGGTATGCCTCAAAGGTAATATTAACTCACAACAAAAGAGCAAAGACAATAAAAGACTGTCAATTAAAAAATTAATATGTAATAAATAATTTTCACAAAGGCCTCTTACCAATTAAATTCAAGTTGATTTCCGATAGATGGCTTTTTGTCCACGACATTATTCTCGGGATTTTATAAAAAAAGGTCGAAATTAAAGCAAAGAGAGAGTATAGTCAACGCCACGAGAATGTTAGACTAGAAAAACTGTCGCGTTTTATTTTACCCAACCAAAATAAGTCTCTTGAAGCACTTGTGTTACGGACATCAGACAACAGATACATCAAAAACGTTATACTTCAATACCCATTGAACTCCCAGACACAAATACCTATATATAATTTGTCCTGAGTAGGAAGTTAATGCATCTATTAATTGTATATTAATACAAAACTCCGTTTCAGAAAAAATCCTAGCATACCAGCTTTTCACTCCATGTGGGCTTGATTTAAAATCGGTGCTCGCGGAAACTTTCTCTGAATAAAAAGCAGCTATTTCTAGGGTTCAAACTATGTATGTATACGGCAAATTTCACCGAAATCGCTTCACTTGTTCAGTCGTGAAAGCGTAACAAAGAAGACATATTTGTATTAAACAAGACATATTTCCGCATATGTAATAAAATTTAGCGGTGAGGTACCGGCGGAGTTGAGTACTATTCAACCCTCCCTCTCTACCTATCTATAGTTGACGGCAGAGGTGACTAAGGTGTAAAAAAATGTATAAAAAACTACTAGCGTGCTCTCGTGGCGTTGACTGTACTGGAACAGCGAACGAATTCGAAATACCACGAGCCCGTTACGGACTGTCATTGGTTCAACACTCGAAATAAGAATTTTTAATGTCAGCAGGAAGTTGCGAGCGGACAATTTACCAACCGAGTACATTGACCCGCGAGCCAAATGTTAACACAACAATATTATTTCCTTTTAAATCATGTTTATACATGTAGTCAATAAAATTTAAAAAAAAAGTCATTTCTTTTTTGCTTCATATCAATATATTGAAAACTAGCTACGCTCCCTCCAACTTTTCGGGACGAAAAGTAACTGCTGCCCATCCTTAGGGTTTAAGCTATGAAAACGCCAAGTCTGATCAAAATTAGTGCACCGGTTAAGCCGTGAAAGCGTTACAAACAAACAGGCACATTAGATACTCATTAATAACATTAGTTAATTTATTAACTAGTACAATGTCATACAAGATTATTGCTTATAAAAACTAGACAACATATTTCAAATTTTGATCAGAAAGTTGTCACCATTAAAAAAAAGAGTAACAAAGTAATTTTATTTATATTTTGTGTTGTTTCGTTCCGCGCGCCACGACCCAGGTGGACTAACCTAATCAAATTAAAAGCTGGGTGCCGTATGCGATGCGCTTTACAAAATTAGACGTGCACTGTCTTTGGTGCAAATGTGTTTGCCTTGTTAAGTAAACGATTACATCAATACAAACTTAAACGTCGGACCGCCATTTTTTTAATTAGAATACAATTCTTGAACGAGTGTAAACTGAAGGGAAAAAAAACAAGACACTACTGGTAATGCTTTCATTTAAATATAATTAATAAAAATAACACTACTATATAAACCCCTATTAAGTTATCACCCACCTTTTTAATTGGCACTAATAAAGCAAAAAAAAACGCATTCCCGTTAAAAGCAAAAAAAAAGAAACTTTTAAAATTACGAATCGAAAAGAATGGAACGCGCCCGCCAAATTGAAAACACTGACCATTGTAAAGGGCAAGCCACCGAATATGTCGAAAAAAAAAAACAAATCTAACGTTCGGAATCATCGTCGAAAAAAAGGTCATTGTCTCCATCAAGTCAGTCGAATTGACAGGCCCCGCCCGCGCGTGCTATTGGAGGGCCGCGCGTCGAAATTTGAACAAAAACCCCAACCTAGTTCCGCCTTCTAAAATGTTTTTAACGAAGCAAAATGGCCGACGGTCTCTATTTGTTTATAGTGCGATAGACTCGCGCGCTTTGTTCCGATAACCTCGTGTATCGAGCGTGTCAAATTTGAAATTGGAATTCGGTGGCGTTCTTTTTTTTTAAACTGTTTTTTTTTTCTATTCTGTTTTTGGATTACATGCGTGTATGATCGTGTCAGTTGACCTCAATAATACAAAGCTATTAAATTTTGTTATAGATTAAAAAGTCAACATATTTTAAAGTAAGTAATACAAAAAAAGAATGACACGCAAACCACATTAATAGAGTATTTGGGAGCGAAAATAGTTATTCTGTTAAAAAAGAAATAGTTTTCGTTAGTTTTCCACGCGACAGCGCGGGCGTGTGTGTATCATTAGATAACAAATAGCCCCAGGGTTAGACCAATCACATACCGTTATTTATGCCTACGTGCGGCCGTATGAAATATGGAAGCGAAATTTATCAGCGCCGATAAAACTACTGTGTCATGACCACTACACTAAATATAGCAGCCATTTTGTTATCGGCGAGCTCATTTTTACGGTTTTTATTTTTAAAGGAAAAAATCTAGTGGAAACCGCTGCGTTTAAAAACTGGTTTAAATCTTCCACTTACTTTCTTAGACAAATTTAAAAATTCTACACCCATTAGGTAAAACTAAAATATAAACTATAATTACAAAAAAACTACCCTAAAAATATTTATTGCAAAATAATTTTAAAACCACCAGACTTAAAATACATTAAAAATAATATTTACAAGAAATTAAAACATGTTTCAAGTTTCCAGCGATGTTTGAAGAACTATCTTTAATTATTTATGTACCAAATAAATATGAATGTATTTTCTTTGCAGGCATTGAACTTATTTTATAACGACTATCTAGATATTAAATAAGCAAATTCTAAATTATTGATTGAGAACTAGAGAATATAATTGGATCAAAAACTACTGATCTTGCTTGCTATTTGATGACACTCGTACTTATGGATACTGAATCAAAAGAAAATCTAAACCTGTAGATGACTTATTACTTAGAGATTCAACGGTAATATACAAAAATATAAGAAAAAGTTACTTCATCCGTGTCTAAAGAGCGATCTTCTAAACATGATTTCAAGAAACTAAATAAATTGTCTTTATGAAAGAAACAACCATTTGTGTATGTTTGTAATCTATATAGACACAAAAACTTTTTCTTGAAAATTGAACAAAATCAACTCACGTATCACAAGAAGTACCGTTTGCCAGGTGTTTATACGCTTACTGCAATGTAATGAGCAATTATTATATTAGAGTTATTTGCATGATTTTTTCTCTCTATACAACACTTTGGGGTTACACAGAGTAGAGAGAACATAGATAAAAAAACCGTATCAAAGAAACCACCAAAGGATCAAAGAGCATTTCTTACTTAATTTATATAGAACACTTTAAAAAAAGAATTTTTAATTAAATTTTAAGTCATAAGCCTAACTCAACATCATCACTATACTAACGTCTACTTCTAGATATAGATCTTCCTAAGAAACGGAGAATTACCCAAGAAGCCGCGATAAGCAGGCGTGGTGGCAAACACAGAACGTAGTTTCGCCACGAGAATACTGCTGCTTATCCCCTCACTGTTGCAACCTACGCGATTTCGGATGGATATACCGCCATCTATCGATTTTGCACTACCTCACCCCCGTTTATTTGGGGTATACTTAAAAAAAAATTGAAAAAGTCTGTTTATCATTTATAATAATAAGCCTTTATTTCCAATCAAGCCAATTTTTCAAAAAGACCGGTCTACACAATATAGAGTGTATTCTTCCGTTAAAATCGATGTGTATTCTTACGGTCGCCAATCCAACAAGCCTTTTCGCTTATAATTTGTCGAGTAAACCTGTTCACGACACCGGCTTCGCTCGACTGGTTATATCCGCGGGGTCCCCCTCTTACAAAAATAGACATGTCAAAAAATGTAGATGAGTTGCAGTTAAATATTGTAAGCTAACTGTACCTGGATATGAAATATTCATCAGCCGATTCTTCGTGATTCATAGCTTAAGTGCCATTACTCTGGCGACGGATAATTTATCTAAACAACTGGCTGAACAGACAGACGATGTCGTGTCTTAACAATGAATATCGATTAATAAAAATAAATGTATGTTTTGCCTCCTGCGATTTCTTTTAATACGCTTTCTATTAATTATGTAATGAGGAGGACGAAACAGGCCTGGCGGTTTAGTAAGTAGAAGTGGTTCTGGTACGCAGAACTGATAGCTGATAGAGTCGTAAGGTTTTGAAATGGACACCTGGATGGAGAAATAACAAGGTGGAAAGACGATCTGACTAAAATTTATTATTAGAATATTGGAGATTAATTGGGGAGGCTAAGGAGAGGAGAAGGGGAGAGAGGGAGAGATATGATGATGATGATTCTGTCAATTGTGTCAACTGTCAAGCGACGATGCAGCCTTTTATTTTCATGAGAGGAATCGGCTCGATATTTAGCAATATTTATTTTTATTTAACTTCTCTTTTATGGCTTTAAAAAGTGGTTTATTTAATTGGAATCATTTTATGATTCGGTCATTTCGGTTACTCTTGAGAACGAACGAACGAAACGTCGTGTAAATAATCGAATGTAATAAATAAACCGCGTTTTAAATCCGTTAAAAAAGAGTAGTTTTAATATCAGTAAAAACTAGTGAAAATAGAAAAAAAGACACATACAACGGATGCCATCGTAAATGCTTCACCTACACCTCTATTTGTGACATACAAACCGACAGGTGGCCGTAATAAGGCGAAGATACGCTGGACACAAGCCAACTGTGTTGGCGGGTGCAATCCCAACTAGTTACTGAGGCATTCATCTTCAGAGTCGGCAACGCGTATTTGATATTCCTGATGCTGCAAGTCTATAGGTTACGGAAACCTTTTACCATCTATTTTATTGATGTTGGCATGGTCCAAGGTCAAGAGGACGAGAGGTATCAAGGTAATGGATCTCGCAACCCGAAAGTCTATTGTTGGATGAGTCCAGCCTTGTTGGACACGGTTTCGCAGCAGGTATACTGCTACCCATCCCAATCCTCATTTACATGAGGAAGGCCTGATACAAAGGTCATCTGCATTGATACCTCTCACTCACACACTTAACTCTCTGTGTTCCGGTAAGAATGTTTTGAAGAACATTTTATCCTATTTTTTCTAATCAGTGCTATTTAAAGAGTTTTAATAAAAAACTGCCAACTCCTGTTTCATCGGGTTAGAAATTTTACCTACCTTGCATTAAGACAACAGTCCAAATTCCTTGTTTCTACCATTACCGGTTACGACTGCGCGTGCGTCTGTATGTCAGTAGGAACTTCTCCCTATATATACAGATAGACTAGAAGCTACCCCGCGGTTTTACTCGCGTTAGGTTGTAGATCTTTCAAATTTACTTTGCACCCTTAAGGTATGATTTTTGAAAAAAAAGAGCATGACTTTCAGTGGAAATCTCTGTACTGAATTTCATTACGGAGGTTTCCATATCAAATAACTTCAAAAAAGTCAAAGTTTCATACTAACTATGCACCGTAAGTTTAGCCCTTAAGTGGGTCATCATCATCATCATCATCATACCAGCCATTGGAAGACCACTGTTGGACATATAGATATATAGATATAAAGGTATAAAGGAAGGTATTATACTCTGCCGGTACCTCACAGCACTTTAGTGGATGATAATCAGTCATCACTAATATTCATAGATAGATAAGGAAAGGAGGAAACTTCAGTGATATACGTTGTGTTTTATCTTATAAGTCTGATATAAAAAACACAAGGGTTTCCTTGGAAATAAATGCAAAATACCCATATATCGTGAACATTAACTAAGAATCGTCTAATTCTCATAACGTTACAATGCTAAAAACGCGACTACTTGACGCAACCATGAGGTCTTTACGCAGTTGTGTATCACCTTCGGCCATATTTACGGACAAACGGACAGACGCGTTAATAATCGCCAGTAGCTGGCTGCCGGCCAACGGGCGGGTACAGTCGGCATTGTACAACCTGTTGCGTCATTATTTGTTAGTCCCTTGCCTCTCCCAGGATTCTTCTTTATATTGAATGTTTGATAGCGTCACAACAGCCTAAACACGCTCGTAATATCACAAGTGATATCACAAGGACTTGACGATATCCTCAATTTATTAGGTAATTTTACTGCGTCTGTCGCCCTTCAAAACGAAACACAGCACTGCGAACACTGATATTTGGCAGTAGAAATAGGTGAGAATATATAATATATACTCGTATATATACATATATATATAAACATATGTTAAACAGGTAGAAGAGGTATTAAAGAAGGGCCATGTCAGAAGTACTAAGAATAAACGAGCGTGTATATATAGACTAATGCAGGCAAGGGAAGCGACAGAGAATTGCCATGATCGTAGTAAGTGGAGATCCATAGTCTCTCTCTCTCTCTCTCTGTCTCTCTCTCTCTCGGGATGTTGCTAGTATTGCTTTAAAATTCCATGAAAAGTAACCACGTTTGTTTGGCCGACTGTACCATCTGATGTATGGTCCGCGGAGTGTAAAATTAACGACAAAACAAAGATTAGTTAACAATCCAATAACACACTTCACGTCCGTGTGTGTGTCTATAGTAACATCTATGTAATGGGCCCGATGGCGCAGGTGGTAGTGATCCTATGTTATGCGCCAGAGTCGTGGGTTCGATCCCCTCGCAGAACAATATACGATATATGTGTTCGTCCTGTGTCTGGGTGTTAAAAATATGTATTTAAGTATTAGATTTATGATTAATCTGTTGTCTGGCGTCCGTAACACAGGTGCTTTAAGCGACTTACCACGGAGTAAGGTCAATGTATGACATGTTGTGTTAATATTATATAATACTAGGTTTTTTTCTTTGGTCATTATCATATCCCTAAGGAACTCGGGTTTCATCGAAACGAATCCTATATCGCTCCGTGACCAGTACAAAATGATACAAGAAATATACATACCAAAATATAAAATGACAGGTCTAACCCCACGGGAACATGTCTTCGGGATAAAAAGTAACCTATGTGTTACTCTAGATTATTAATAAACCTTTTGCAAAATATCATCCAGATTTTTTTAGCCGTTTCAAAGTGAAAGAGTTACAAACATACTTCCATACATACATCCATCCATCACAAATTCGCATTTATAATATTAGTTAATATAAGAGTTAGGATATTTCGAATGTTTTTTCGTTGTCAAGAATAAATCAAACATTTTGATACGAAAGCCACCACCACGATATTTTTTTTCTTATAATAATCAATGATAAGTTAAGAAAGACAATCCCAAAGCCACCGTCATACGAACCTCTGTTTTCATCATCATCATCATGCCAGCCATAAAAAGTCCACTGTTGGACCTCCCCAACGTGTATACGTTGCCCATAATTGCCGCGCTGGGCAAGCGTGTTGGCAATCGCAGAGCGCAGCTTTCGCGACAGGGAAACAGCTGCCCATCCCCAATCTGTACATTTGAGCTGACTTTCTGCATGGATATACCGCCATATGTCGGTTCTGGTACCCTAGTCACCTATTACGACACCTGGTACAGGGGGAGGTACTATTCTACTCTACCGGTACTTCTGTTTTGTCATATCGTTTAAAACCCGCTCAATAATCAACCCCCGCGAGTCCATTGTCCAGATTCTGGATGTGCCCTCGAGTGAGTAATGACGGCGTCAGTCCGCCACATTGCGGCGTCCTGCGGGATCTTTGACCGTCTACTAGTCGCGCGAAGGTAGGATTCGGAGGAACGTGGATATGGCATCCGAGTGATGGTAAGCGTTGTCATTATTACACGCATACGATTCGCGTGTTATCACTAGGATATCACTAGCTCGTTGCCAACCTTGTGACTTGAGAATATTATGTTACATAATGGTACAGGCATCCATTTTGGAGTATAACTCAGGTTTTAGTATTAATTTACTAGAGGTAGACCTCGTACAAGAATCGTCTGCTCTGGTACCTCTCTCACCTCCTTCTACCGCGAAACAGCAGTGTTTGTAATATTCTGTTTTTGTTTAAGTGAAGTTTGTGAGAGAGCCTGTAAAATTGCTGAGTAATGTGACTTATCTTCAAGTTTTTATACATAAATATTACATTACTTATCAGCAGAACTGATTTAAGGGTTGCCAGTTAGTTAGGTCATCATCATTATATCTGCCATTGAAAGTCCACATACTGGACTGGACATAGGCCTCCCCAAGAAAGGGGGAATATTGCCCATAATTGTCGCGATGGGCAAGCGTGTTGGCAATCGCAGAGCGCAGCCTTCGCAAAGGGAATGCTGCTGCCCATCCTCGCCCTATGCATTTGAGCTAGTCTGCCGGTACCTCACGGCTTATTAATCTCACAGTTAAATGCCGCATCCTAATCTTCTCACCCCCTCTCCCCCTTATAGGGCCACCGTCTTAGCAGTTTTATGGGTCGTGAGTCCACTCCACTTCGATCGATCGTTTCGCTTCCACGAACATTGTCTCTCTACGACACGCTTTAGAAATATCTTGTTCGCTTTCAATTTAATGTTACCAAATCACTTTTGGACATTCAAATAATTCAATAAATTATAAATTGGCTTTGGATGACTGGGTTGTTGCCCCATTGCTAATTAGATGTTGTGTGAATATATAATATAAGTATAAATAAAATAGTGTTTAGTATGTTCCATGTGAAGAATACAAAATGTACCTGATTTCTACCTGAAATCGGATTTTGGGATCACATCTCATTAATGCCAATGGTAAGAGTAGTGGTTCCTGAACTCTTTTCTTTCATACACCACTTTCAAAACTTTGCTAGAGCTGGTGGACCCCCTTCTGTTAAATTTCTATCAATTTTCGTAATCTCGAATAAATAAATAAAAACTTTCCTGAACAAAACCATAGTTAGTCTCGTTAAACTATACTAGCTAACACGCTAGCCTAACGCATCAATTATGGGCAAATCTCCTTTCTTGGGGAGGCCATTGTCCAACAGTGGACGTCCAATGGCTAATATGAAGATGATAACACTAATATTAAAAAGAGTATTTTTGGATGTTTGGCATGAATAAACTTAAACACTTTAAGATGGATTTCGATAATTATTTCACGTTTAGAATGCTACATTTCAAAAAGATTTGTACAGATATCTATCCTCAAGAAGAAGACATTCCTTCCTGCAAGGTTATTGATTCTGGGTTCGCTAATGGATACAAGATTTTCAAGGTTACGACCAGTTTAGACAATCCATTTGTTTTTAAAACAATTGTCCAACCGTGAAAAGCCGGGGTGGTTCGCTAGTGAATTTTTCTATATGTTTGTTTCACGTCAACAGAATTCGTTGAACTGATAAAAATATTGATTAGTTTATATATTTAATTGTGAATTATAAATGCGTTAGTCATATAGCTGATACAATATCCAATATTGGTAATTGTGTTTATTTTTAGTAATAACTGCCCCAGTTACTATTTTAACGTATTAATTAATCTACTCGATCTACGAGTATTTGTTGACGGTTGGCGCATCCAATGGTGTTATCTTGTGCGTCGGGGGTCTTAGGTTCGATGTCTCGATATTAGGAACACAAGTAACGGGCTCGATGGTGCAAATGGTAATGACTATATATTGATATTTGTATCTGTCTTGTGTCTAAGTTACTCTTTTTAAAATAGCTCCTGGGAGTAAAGAGATACCTAGCTTAAAAATCTTGTATTATATATTATTCACACAGAGTTTCATAGACACCTGACTCCGTGGTAATTCGCTTAAAGCACTTCTTTTACAGACATCAGACAATAGATGAATCACAAATATAATGCTTAAATACATATTTTTAACACCCAGACACAGGACAAACACAAATATCATCATATATATATATACGACCCCTGGTGCATAAGATAGTATCACTGCTATCTACGACATTAGATTCGGCAGTACATATACAAATATAACGTAGAATCCGTTTATAATGACATCGAAGGGAAGTGACAAACTCGTCATATTAAGCGAAGGTCATATATAAAGCAAAAACTTAAAACATATGTAAAGACAACTATGTATTTTTGTTAGATATATAATGTAATAAACACATTACAAAGTGTACGTGAATAATGAAAAATAAATCTACAAAACGAGGCACGCGTTTGCCGATTTAGTCGCGATGTTAGGAATCAAGTCAGTCACTATATCCGGATATAGTTTCTTAAAATAGGTCGTACAAGCGACATGTCAATATATCCGGCCCAAGTGGAGACATTACATCCGACTAAGTTGCTAAACATTTTGTATGAAAACCAAACTTAACACATACTTACTTCATACTAAGCGGCTGGTCAAAATAGGCGGGGTCATGATAAACGGATTCTACTGTATATTAAAAAATACATTTAGTTGAAATATTTATTCAGTAAAACATTTGTTCTTCCGGTTCAATTGATAGTTTTTCAAATGTTTACATAAAATAATCTTTTGAGAGATTATAAATCACATCAACGATCAATCCTTACTGATATTACCAATGCGAAAGTAATTGTCTATCTGTAACGCAATCACGCCTAAACTACTGAATCAATTTAAATGAAATTTGGTGCACAGGCAGTCAAGAGCCTGAAAAAGGACATAGGCTATTTTTTTTATTTAAAATAAGAGTGGTAAGGGGTCGAAAGGGGGGAAAAGAAGTTGTATGAAAGTAGAGCTAGAAATATGTAATTATTTTTTAGGCTATTGATTCGCTATAAATGAGTGACATTCAAAGTTTATTTAAATTAAGGTAAAGAGTGTATGTTAGAAAACATTTATTAAAATCGGTTCAGTAGTTCAGACATTCATCTTCGATAAACAACGGGCCGAGAAATTTTTATATATAAAGATACTAGCAGCGTCCCACGGTTTCGCCCGCAAGAGATTTTTCTCCTTCTATATTTTACACGTGTTTCATGTGTTTCACGTGTTTCATCTTTCAGTGAAGAACCTTAATACTAAATTTCATTCGAATAACTCCAAAAACAGCAAATTTTCATACTTTGCACCCCCGATTTAATCCCTCTAGGGGCGCGAATTTTTAAAAATCATTTCCTAGTGCTTCCCTTGTAGTTTAATCCCTGCATTATGTCAGTCAGTCAGTTCACATTTTTTCTAATTTACAGATATAGGATTTAAATCGGTATACCGCGATCTCGCGGTACCGGTATCTCAGTCGCCTATTACCGCTAAAATAAAAAAAAATTAGCTACCGCGAACTATAATATATATATATATATATACATATATATAAACTGCTTAAATGTCAACATTGGATCTCGCAAACACATTTTTAATTGCACATAAAATTATTTTCAGTGCAAACAAGATAGGAGCAATACCTAGAGTTCAACAAACCAATAACTCAGACATCTCAAATAGTACAATTTATTCATAAATGATACGTGTGAGTCATAAAAAGTTAAACGAACTGATAAAACTACTATTTGACCTTAAACACGGACAAACAGACACTGGCTGTAGTTGTGATAGAGAAAATTAATAAATTAATAAGTCAATATTATTTTTTTGCTCTTCATCATTACAGCCATTGGAAGTCCACTGATGGACATAGCCCCCCTCAAAACTGGGGGAATTTCACGTATAATATATAGGGCAAGCGTGTTGGCAATCTCAGAGCGCAGCTTTCGCGACGGGGATGCTGCTGCCTATCTCCACGCTATACATTTGAGCTGCATTGTTTCGGATGGATATACCGCCATCTGTTGGTTCTGGTACTTTAGTCGCCTCATACAATACCTAGTAAAGAGGGAGGTACTATTGTACTCTGTCGGTACCTCACGTTTTTGCGCTTGGTTATCCTAAATAAGCAACTGTAAGTCATTTGTATTTTGTGTAATATTTTATTTTTTTACTCTATGTATACACGTTAGAACAGATGGTCTTTCGTTTGGTTACATGGTTATTGTTGTATTTATCATTGTATTGTTTTGATTGTTTAAAACACGTCTGCATAATAAAATGCGTCTGTTTGTCTTATTATTTTATTTTGTTTTTTAATAAATGAAAAGGGAAATATGTAATTAATTATAATAAGTAAGCGTTTATTTCTTGTAAGTGTTTATTTCTTGTTAATTTTTGTCCGGCGCGTTTTATTGCGCGATATTAGTAAGGGATTGGAAACATAACTATTTTTTTAAAATGTGGACCTAACCTTTAAATACTTGTTTAGAATGACAGCTGTCAAACCAACGCGTCAGTAAATTATTTTAATAGTTTGGTGTCTAAATTTTGGTTTGATTTTGTATGACGGGCTCGATGGTGCAGATAGTCTTGACTCCGTGCGACAAAGGTCGTGGGTTCGATTTCCACCCAGGACAAATATTTGTGGCGTCCGTTAATAATTTGTGTTAACAGGTGCTTCAACCGACTTCTACGGAGTCGGGTCAATGTATGAGATGTTGTTGGAATATAAATTTATTATAAAAAATAATTAATATGCTTTATAAGTAAGTGAAACTTATGTAATGGAAATAATATTAATAATAAATTATGATGCCAGAATGTCAATATATATGTAATTAGCCGTGGGGTACCGGCGGAGTAGAATAGTACCTTTCTATGTATAAGGTGTCGTAAGAGGCGACTGAGGTACCGGTACCGATAGAAGGCGGTACTATACGGTATACTATAGGGTGGGTATGCGCTCTGCGATTGCCACCACGCTTGCCCAGCGCGGCAATCATGGGCAAAATTCCCACTATCTTGGGGAACCCCAACAGTGGACCTTCTATGGTTGATATGACGATCGTGATATGTAATTTTATGTCATTAACTAAATCTTACACAATAACCTCACGTAATACCTTAACATAAGGACCAATTCTAAACAAAGTACAGGCACAAAAAAGAAACAGCGCGCAAAGGCATCGACTCCGTACAGCCTCATAATACTTTTCAAGATCGGAATTTATAAGCATCATGCCCCAAGCGGGTTTCAGATGACTAATAGTGGTCGGACCAGTAGATGACTGGCAGGCGAGCCAATCCGATGAAAAAAAAACAGCCCACAATTCAAAAGGAGAACGCTCCTCAAAAGCTGTCATACTACATGATGACAGTCGAGAGCGGGAACGAGGTGGGAGCTGTGGCGGTTCTGTTGCTTCGACAAAATAACATAAATGTATATATTTTTCACTAAACATTATAATAAAACGTACATTTTTAAGTTATGAATTTTTAGTTGAAAAATATTTCCATCAAAGCTACATTTGAATGGCTTTGATGGTCGTTCTAAAGCGGCAGCCATTTTGAAGAGAGAAAACAATGTTGTTCGATTTTTAAATTTTTCATTTGTTTTTCTTTTTAATTTTAAACTCTTTCGATGTAATCGATGCATATGTAGTTCCAGCTTAATAAGATTATTAAGAAAAATGTTGATTCAGTTATCATTTGTCGTGTCATGTGCCACTTATAAAGTCTATTATTGTTCTACAAGACATGATACGTAGATTAAAAATGTTGAATTTTTGAACGTTAGTTGGTTTTTGTTGCATGAGATATCCAATTCATATTGAATGCATAACAAAGATTATTTATGTTTATCATGTCTTAATTATGTAAGTTTATCATGTTCACTATCACTATCCTATCTCTCAAGTTAAATCACACTATACGAAGTAGAAAGTAAAAATTGATTTAAATCAGTTCATTAGTTTAATATAAATTCTATTTTTGTAAGATAACATTCAGCCATTCAAACGCAAATTGCATTTTCAATTATTTGATATCATAATACATATTTTTCTTTCAAGAGGCAGCCCTGGCCGAATCCCGCCCTGCCTCAACCGTAGGTCATTCACCGCTATTTATTTAGTTTTTTACCAGCGCACATTACGCACACGGCTGCGTAATAAGAGCGTCAGGGCTGAACACTGCACACTGACAACTGAGACAAGTCAATTTTTTTTCTAGTAAATATGCATGAAACCTCTCAAAGTAACCGCACACACTGTTTTTTATAACATACTAATATTATAAAAATGAAATATTTGTTTGTTTAATAAGATTTAACTTAAAATCTACTTATTTAAATAATGCTTTCACCATTAAAAAGCTACGTCTCCTACGAGCAACAAAAGCAATATGATATTTTATAAAATCAAACTATAAACACCTTAAATTGAATATTTGTAACGGATAAACTCAATAACTTCTCGGCTGATTTCAAAAACATTTCACTAATGAAAAGTTACATTATCACCAAATAATATGATTCTATTAAAATTAAGCTTAGCCCTGAATTTGTAACTGATAATAAATAATAAATTCACATAACATCTCATACATTGACCTGACTCCAAGATAAGTCGCTTAAAGCACTTGTGTTACGGATATCAGACAACAGTGATCAGTGATCACAAATATACTACTAAATTACATATATAGCATTCAAAACCGGAATAAACACATGTATTTCGTAACATAAACGTTTGGACGGGGATAGAATTCACGACTCTCTGTGCATAAGATTACGCCATCGGGCTCATTGAAGTAAAGAAGGAAACGATGACTATTACGATGTGTTAACAGCTAAGTGGATCATGATTCTTCCAGCTTTACACCTCGGGTAAGCCTGGAGTCACCTAAAACCTTTAATCACCATCATCATATCAGCAGCAAGAAGTCCACTGCTGGACAAGTGATTTCCAATAGGACCGATTGTATGCGGCCTGCGTCCAGCGCAATCCTGCGTTTTTAGCCAGATCATCCATCCATCTTGCGGGTGGACGGCCTACGCTTGCCTGCACGTGGTCTCTATTCCAAAACCTTACGACTCCATCGTTCATCAGTTCTGCGTACCAAATGCCCTGCCCACAGCCACTCTAAAACCTATACTAATATTGAAAAGAAAATCTATTCATCATTATAGTCCACTGCAGGATCTAGGCTTGCCCAAAGGTGATCATAATGGATTTGCCTATAATTGAATCGCGTGTCGGCCGAATCGCAGAGCACAGCTTCCGCGACAAGGATGCTGCCCGCCCATTTAAGTTACACTTTCGGATGGATATACCGCCTGTCAGTTCTGGTATCTTAGTCACCTCTTACGACACCTGGTACAGGGCAAGGCTATTCTACCCGGCCGGTGAGGATGGACAGCAGCATTCTCGCCGCAAAGCTGTGCTCTGCGATTACCACAACGCATGCTCAGCGCGGCAATTATGGGCAAATCTCCGTATATTGGGGTGGCCTAATTCCAACACTGGACTTTTTATGGCAGATATGGTGATCAGTGAGTATCATAAGATATATTTATCTCGTTGCTAGTTTATCTGTTTTATTTATGTAACTAGTACTTTCGTGATAAATTCTATATATATATATATATATATATATATATATATATATATTTATATATATATATATAATTAGTACATTCTACGAACAGACAATCCGGGTAACATTGAACTACCCGGCTAACTTAGATATGTACTTTATACAGAATAAATATATTAATTCATAAAATAACGAGATTCACCATGAAAACGGTTCATGCAATCAATTAAAACCTTAATCTCGGCAGAATTAGTTTTATAGTCTACGTAAAAGGATAATCTAAAGTTTTCTTATTAGTTTAATGTTACTCGAATGTAATATTCACGAATACGCGACCTCAGATTCATTAATATATATTTACTAACAGTGCCCGCGACTTTGTTCGTGTAGTATAGTGACTTTGGGGCGTATAGTAGCCTACCTCGATAAATGGACTATCCAACACCTCAGATCCGATCTGTATTCACGCGTTCAAACAAACTAACTCTTCCAGTTTTATAATGTTAATATAGATTAATAAAAATAAAACTGATACTATCTTAAACGCAAAGGGTTCGTGGGTTCGAGTATACCAAGGATAAACATTTACATGACGATATTTTTGTTTGGGTGTTAAATATGTATAAAGTATTATATTTGTGATTCCTCTGTTGTCTTATGGTCATAACACAAGTGTTTTAAGCTTATCTCGAAGTCAGGTCAATATGTGAAATGTGCTGTGAATTTATTTATAACAAAATAATTTTTTAATTAACTTTAATTCGAGTTTCATTTTGATGTCATTTAACGATAATGTCGTTTATAGCATATTTTATTTTTAATAGTATTCGTCTAAATTAATTGGACGGGCATGCTCGAACTTCAAACGGAGGTCAACCACCTCTGTGACAGCTGTCAAACTCAAACTTGAAATCGTCAAGGTTTTATTAATAAAACTATTCCTGAATACCCGGTACTCTGTCAGCCCTGCGAGGGCCATAACTCGTTGATCTGACATCGGGACTGGTTCTGGAGGAATCCGCGGATGCCATTCGGAAGCCAGAGATTAACTTTAATAACTGGCTATTTATTCCTTTCAAATATTAATGGCGGTGGAAATTCTTACAGTTTGCGCTATGCAGATTTTTAGTTGATCTATTAATGGATGAAATGCATGAATGCGATGAAATGTTTTTATATGTAGTTGTAAATATTTGGTGTGAGTCTTTGTCTCGATCCTATTGAAGATAGCGTAGAATAAATAGTACCTCTCTTTGATCCAGGTGTCGTGAGATGCGACAGAGTTACCGGAACCGACAGATGGCGGTATATAAACTTGTTTAACTTGAACCCATATAAATGGTCGTCTGCATTGGTACCTATTTCTACCGCTAAATAGCAGCGCTCGCATTGCTGTGTTCCGGTTGGACGGGTGAGAGAGGCAGTGATATTACCGGGTAATGTGACATAATATCTTCAAGTCACAAGGTTTGCAATGCCTTAGTGATATTACAAGCGTTTATAAGGCGGTTTTGTCGCTTACTATCACGCGGACTGTACGCTTGTTAGTCGACCTGGTCTAATAAAAAAAATGCAGCAAGGCGGGGATAGGCAGCATTCCCTTCGAAGCTGCGGTCAGCGGTTGCCTCTATACCTGCCCAGAGCGGCAATTATGAACGGTCCAAGGCTGCATTGATGTTGATTCCTATTGAGATAGGATATTGTCAAAACTTCGGTATCAAAGAACTTGACATTTTAAGCATACGGTACTTGACTGTCTTAGTCATGCATTTTTCCTGAAGGAAGAGAATTTTTGCCATACTAATTTTATAATTACAAATGTTTTTTTGTTTGTTACCACTATCACGGCTTAACCGTTGAACCGGTTTTGTTGAAATTTGGCGTGTAGATAGCTTGAGGCTTAAAATAAAGAATATGGTATGGTTTTCATCCAGCGAAAATTCCTACAGGACGCGGTCTAATATAAAGTCTGGTCCGGACGGAAAAGCTATAAATTAATATGCAGTTTAAAATAATCAATGCAAAAGACATATTTCAAATATTTTTATAAAATATGTACTCTTTTAAAATTAATAACTTTTCTGTAAGACGGCGCGCATCGTAAAATGTATATGGATAAACGAATAAAATATGGCATGGCAACATCACATCGTAAAAATAAAATTTTATAACTCCATGTCGTGGTAACAGTTCGGGGCATAGACAAAACAAAACGGCAGCTGTCCGGACAAAAACTAGAGCTTTTATTAACGTATGTTAGGAAAATTAAAATAAAAACCAGCCTAGAGTTTTATAGTCAAAAATAAAAGTATAAAAGGCTGAGTAACTGAACGCTTGTCAGCTCCGCTCCTTCGGGTTAATTTAAAAAAAAACGCGGACCATAGACAAAATAAAATGGCGGCTGACAAACGGCGCGCGCCTTAGAACCGGGCTGTGTTTTTGTCGGCTCTTGTTTCTCGTTTTAAGCTGTGGACGGATGAGGTGCATCAGTTTTTGCATAGTGCAATCACGAGAGTAAATCTAACATAAGTCAAGCGATAACCAACTTAAGTTATTTTGGTATTATTATGATAGCCTTTCTATCATCATGAATTTAAATTTCATTCAATTCAAATAAACATCATTTAATAATTTATTTGTTCTAGAAATATTTTTTATACCAGAATATAACGCTAGCAAGTCTACACCCTGACTATGTTAAAGATACTTGCAAGACCACAGAAACCTATATTTTTTTTAAAATAGTCTTTGTCCTAAACACTGATGATTGATATCGGAACACTTAAAAATTTTAATGTAGTTAAACGCAATATAATTAAAAATAAACGGCATCAAAAAATAATAATTTATACATTAGCCTGAATCAGAGATAATTCGGTTAAAGCATCTGAAAACACAGGAAACGACACGGCACAAACATAAATCTTTTTTCACGGTGGAAAAGAACCCACGACCCTTGGCGAATAAGACAGGAACACCCCCGAATCAAATAATGATTATAGTTTTTTATGATTAAAAGAAAAGGCCAAGTAATTAGAATCATCATGATTTCAATCATTATTTTACATCCACTGCAGGACGCAGGCCTCCCCAAGTAAATAGCATAATAACAAAAAAAATTACTATGTATGTACTCGCTTAACTTTGAAACAACTATACGGAATTGGTTTAATTAATAGTATTTTGTTTCTAGTTACCAGGGCCAGGTTTGAAAAACCTAGTATTTGTATGTAGGTTAAATACCCAAGACCTAGATAAAAGCTTCCACCGTAAAGTCATCAACGGGACTGAATTTCATATGTATCTGGACAAGTCTTCTAGACACTTAATTTTTTTTATTAGGCCAGGTTGACACTCAAGCATCTGCTCGTAATTTACAAGGATATCAATAGCGCATTGCGAAACTTGTGACTGGAAGATAACCTTCAAATAGATGAGAGTGAGGTACCAATGCAGACGATCTTCCTTTAAGAGGTATACCTCATGTTACGAATTATTTCAAGAAAATATTCCATTGTCTTTGCCTTTATGATGTCACATTAACTAGTCTTTATATTGTACTTCACTGCCCCTATCACCCGTTTAACCGGAACACAGCACTGCGAACACTACAATTTGGCAGTAGAAATAGGTGTGAGTGAGGTACCAATGCATATGACCTTTGAATGAGGTCTACCTAAAGTAATGTTCCCAACATCTGGAACAAAGACCGGCAAAGATGCAGCACCACTCCGTCTAAACTATGTTTTTTACTTGACTGAATTTATTTTTCTCGTTGCGAGCGATAGATAACCTGATTTTAGACGCCATTTTTATTTTTCTGCTACTAGAAATTATTACTTGCGTTCGTGCGCCGTCATTTTTAAACTTGTATCTTGTTTTGTAAGTATTAAATTGGAGCAATTTCTTAACTTGCACGAACAGTATATCTGTGATTATAACTAGTCGTGAGGTACCGGCTGAATAGAATAGTACCTCCACCTGTAACAGGTGTCGTAAGAGACTGAGGAAGAGGTACCGGTACCGACAGAAACTGGTATATCCACAGGAATGAGTGTAGCAACGGCGGGCGGGGATGGGCAGCGGCATTCCCGTCACGGAGATATGCTCTGCGATAGCTACCACGCTTGCCCAGCGCGGCAATTATGGGCGAAGCCCCCGGAAATATTCAGAATCATGTCCCGTCTGAAACCGAAGACAAGTTGATCTATTTCTAGTAAATTTTCTTTCAAAATAGCTTAAATAAAATGAGTAATATTCGCGGATTTCTATCAGAAGATCATGTTTCATAATTTTAATAGCAAATTCTTGTATATTATAATGTTTGCATGTGACATTGTGATAGTATATTCATTTTTATAACACTAACAATTATTAATAATCAAGGCAACTGAGCAAACAAATAACAGAATTATTATCATCATCACAGCAGCCGTAAAACGTCCACTGCTGGACACAGGCCTCCCCAAGAAAGGGGGAATTTGCCCATAATTGCCGCGCTGGACAAACGTAGCTGCAATTGCAGAACGGGAATGCTTTCGCCTAACGCGCCCTGTTTTATTTGAGCTACACTGTTTTGGGTAGATATACTGCATCTGTCAGTTCTGGTACCTTAACTCTAATGACACCTGGTAAGGGGAAGGTACTATTCTACTCTGCCGGTACTACTCGGCAGTGCAGTTAGCGGTATATCTATGCAAAACAGCGTAACTCATCATAAATGCAACAGTCGAGATCCACTATATATGGTATAGTGGTAATCAAATGACTGGTAATGTAGATATAATTATACAATATTCATTTTCAGTGTCAATATCAATTAATTGGTTAAGAGGCATACAGAATATCATTACAAAATAATTTGTAACACGCAAATATTTGTTTCAAATGTACAAACAAACCGACACGCAACACCGGGAAGTAGTAAACATTGCCTCAAACATCGACAAACAAACAAACAATCCGAATAACAATGTTTCGTGTTATCAAATATATTCGCGATAATTTCGACTTCCCCATAATATACTTTTATAAACAACAAGATAACCCAACAGACGTTGTTCTATCTTCAATATACTTATATGTTAATAATGAAAAACAATATTGGGACTATAAATTGAGATATACACTCTCATATAGTTCTCATCATATTATAAAGATTATTTCATTATCTTTAATTATAGTATTTTCTAACCTTGAGGTACCGGCAGAGTAGAATAGTACCTCCCGCTGTACCAGGTGTCGTGAGGCGACTAAGGTTAATAGAACCGACAGATGGCGGTATATCCGAGACGGTGTAATTAAAATGCAGTGTGGGGATAGGCAATAGAATCTCGTCACAAAACACGCTTTCCCAGCGCGGCAATTAAGAGCCTAATTCCCTCTTCCTTGTAAAGGCTATGCCCAGCAGTGGACTTCCAATGGCTAGTATGATGATGACGACGATATTCTGCATTTATGTATATAGTGCACCCCCGGTAATCCGGCCCCGGCCTAATCCGGTAATCCTACATGGTCTACAAGTATGATTTGTACTCCAGAGTACATATATGAATATATAATATGTATAAAGAATCTTGTCATTGGATCTGTAATTTGTCGGATTACAAGGTACTCTTTTGTACGAAATTCCGGACTATAGGGAGTCTTAGGCAGTACTCTATAATCCGAAGAGTTCGTTAGTTCGACACTGCCCTGCAAAATGTTTGTCGGACTACCGGGGGTTCACTGTGCTATCTAATTGCATTTAAATATTTTGTAACTACATCTTTACATTTAAGAGAACCAGGCAACTGATCTAGCTTCAATGTAGGCTTGATATGGTTTCAAAAACAATAGCTTCATCAATTCTAATAATTTCCATGTACAATTCACAATAAGGGGGCAATAACTAAAACAATAACATCCAACATCGGCCAAATAAATCTAGTTATGACCTCAAAACGTGTCTAGGTAACTTGCAACCGGCACTAAATTAGCCACCTGCGCCTAGGCCCCGTCTAGGAATTTACTAAGACCTAAGTTGTCTTGCTATAGACGTTCGGCTTATTGTATTCTAGTGTTAATCTATGAAATGTTTTAAGATGTCGAGTACCAGATGTATTTGTTTTGATAAAATACTGTACAGATAAATTTTAATAGGCAGAGTAGAATAGTATAGGCAATTGAGGTACCGGAACCGACAGGTGGCGGTATATCCGTCAGAAATAGAGTAGCACAAATGCAACAGAATGGTGACAAACAGCAGCATCCCAGTCGCTAAGTTACGGAAATATGCTGGCCAAAGTCACTATTTTATAGGTTAGGCCTTGCGTTTAACTGTCAGTCAGCCAATAAGCTTCTCCTTTTATATATAATTAAATTTCCACAATATCTCATACATTGATTCCGTGATAAGTCGCGTAAAGCACTTGTGTTTGATTCACCAGACAACAAATGAATCATAAATATACTACTTAATTATATAAATTTAACACCCAGACACAGAACAAACATAAATATTAACATATAAATATTTGTCCTGGGTGGGGGAACCCATTACCATCTGCGCCATCGGGCCCGTCAAACATATATATATATATATTTAGATATTGGCAAGACTATTAAATTTTCCCGGCCTAATTTCGTACCGAATTTTATTGGTATTGCCAAGTCGTTCACACCATAAATAGGAGTTTTAAGATTGTAGGCGTTAGTATAAACTATATGAAATCGAGTTCTGTTTGATTGCTTGTCTCTGGCTGGCTCGTGTTTATTATATTAATAAACATATTCAAATTATAAATGAGCGTTTTATATAAACACATGATCATCGAGATCATCCACTGTTGCATTTTGTTAGCCAAAGGAATGCTGTCCATCACGGCTCTGTTACATTTGGCTATACGTATCAGTCGTCTCTTACGACCTGGTACAGGGGAGATGCTAATCTGCCGGTACCAATGTAGATGCAGGTCTTGGGTTCGTATCCCACCCAGTACAAACATTTATATGATGTCTGTGTTCGTCCTGTGTCTATGTTACATATGTTTTTAAGTATTAAATTTGTTATTCCTCTGTTGTCTGATGTCATTAACACAAGTGCTTTAAGCTACTTATCATGAAGTCAAGTCAATGTATGTGTTGATTATAAAATGTCCCCATGTAAAATATTTGTAAGTTATTTCACTAATTCGAGGGGAAAAAGCTACATTTCCATTTTGTTAAAACCAAACTTCTACACCAATTCACTGAAGAAACTTTCAATTCATTCCACTCATTCTATCTACGTCTCATTCACAAACCCATTGCATGTGTGTATGTGTGCGTGTATGGGTGTCTGTGTGTGCACCTGTGCCTAGGTTCCGCCTAGGATTTACGACCTGGCCCTAGACTGGGTGGCTACCGGCCATTGTGCGGTTTATACCGTCGTAAACTCGAGAACCGATCTTATTTCCCAGTTCTGGTAGTTTACGCCGTTTTATGTAATTTTAGATAAATTAAGTGATTGTTTTTTATTAGATAGGATTTTGAATTCGAGCTGTTTAATATTGTTTAGTTAATTGTTTGTTCAGTAATGTAAATATCGTCTATTTAATCGATATTAAACCTTAGTTTATATAAACCAATTGTTAAATTCACACAACATCCCACGCAGACTCCGAAATGAGTCGCTTAAACTTGTGTTGCGGAAATCAGATCACAAATATAATATTTTAAAAACATATTTAACACCCACCACAAATGTACCCAAAATGTCAATGTACCCGAACCTACGACCTTTGGCGGACAAGACAGGAAGCCTACCATCTGCGCCATCGAGCCTGTCAAATTGTACACATCCTTTCAAAGTTCTAGTTAGTGTGAGTGTTTTTAACGTTTTGTATGCTTAAAACATACCATACTAATAATGCAAATGCGAACGTCTGTCTGTTCATTTGTAACACGTTCACGGCTTCTTTAATACTAGGGATAGACATTGGCTACTTTGAATCCAGAATGTTAGCGGGATACAGCGAAATAAACAGGAGTAAGCCAGTGATTAAATAAAGAGTTACTATGTTTTGGTAAGAGCTGACGCTGATGCTGGTTCCGTCAATCTGTTCAAGGAGATCCCTTCATCATTTTCTTAGTTTAAAGCTTCTTACAAGCTATAATCTGGTTGATCGCGTAATTAACTTGAAGTAAACTTGGTTGTAAGACCTGTTCAGTGGTACAATGGAAGATATTTTACTCTGCCGGTACCGCATCATCATATCAGATGCAAGACGTCCACTGCTGGACATAGGCCTCGCCAAGTGATTTCCAATATAACCGGTTGCATGCGGCCTGCGTCCAGCTAGATCCTGCGGTTTTAGTCAGATCGTCGACGAACGACCTCCTGCGTTTACCTGCGTTCACCGGTGCCTTACAGCTAACGATTGTATGTTTCTATGGGATAAATGTAGCCGTGAGGTACCGGCAGAGAAGAATAGTACCTCCCCCTGTACCGGGTGTCGTAAGAGGCGACTAAGGTACCAGATTCGACAGACGGCGGTATATCCATGCAAAAAAGTCAGCTCAAATGTACAGTGAGGGGAAGCAGCTTCCCCGTCGCCCAGCGCGGCATTTATAGGCAACATACCCCCTTTCTTTGGGAGGCCTATGTCTAACAGTGGACTTTTAATGGCTGGTATGATGATGCGATTTAAAAACTACTTTGTAAGAAAATAACAATAGCTATATTTTATCATCGTAATCTCACGGGAAATATGCGGGTGAAGCCGATTGTCAAACTAGTTAATTAAAAAACTACTATACTTAGCTCTTAAATGCAGTAAATCACATCTGAATATATAGGTGGTATCCATATATATATATTCGTATATATTGCATTGATAACCTCTTTTTATGAAATTGTATAAAAATGAAGTTGTTATCAAATTTGCTGTTTTCCGTTCCGTTCATGAGGTATACATCACACAAAGGTCGTCTGCATTGGTACCTCATTCTCACCTATTTCTACCGCTAAATAGCAGTAAAGGGTGAAAGGCAGTAAAATCACTAGTAGATTTGACATAGTATCTTGAAGTCACAAGGTTGGCAACGCGCTAATGATAGCTTTGTGATCTCCAGGCTGCGTTGACGCGGACTGTACTCTTGTTTCGACCAGGTCCAATAAAAAATAAGTCTATCCGAATTTAAATTAAAATTTGATGGCTCAATCTGCCTGTGGGTACCGGCGGAGTGAAACGGTACCGGCGGAGTGAAACAGTACCGCCTGAACCAGGTATTGTGATAGGCAACTGGAGTTTAAGTTTAACAATCCGAAGGAACGGTCCGCGATTGCCTCGCATGCCCAGCGGCAAAATTTTTCTTTTTTGGGGAGACAGTTTGACTCAACTAATTAATTGGGTTTGTTATAAAATAAATCAGTTTGAAAAGTCAGGGCCTGGCGCAGATGGTAGTGATCCTAACTTGCAAGTGAATTATAGTGAATTCGATACCCATCCAGGACAAACATTTGTGTGATTAATTGATGTGTTATGTTTTAAATATGCAATTTAAGTATTATTTATGTGATTCCTCCATCATCTGGTGTCCGTATTAAACTGTTTTAATCTTCTAATTTCGGAGTCAAAGAGAGTATGAGATGTCGCCAGAGGCGACTGAGGTACCGGAACCGACAGATGGCGGTATATCCGAAAAATAAATCCAATGCGACACAGCGGAGATGGGCACAGTATTACCGCTCTGCGATTATCACCACGTCCACCAGGGGACATCCAACGACATACCGACATGATGATAACTAACTACCATCTTCATCCATTATATTTATCTTAATTTAAGTTGAGAACTAAAATACATTAATAGATAAGTTTCAGTGCAATCGCAGCCCACCTCTTTCCTAGGCATTATAGTAGACACCTGCGTCTAAGACCTAGACGGTATTTACGAGCGAGCCGGGCCATTGTCTGTCTGTCCGTGTGCAGTAAACTCGGGAACTGTGTCTATATCCAGCGTGTTACTAAACTTTATTTAGGTAAGAGCATTTGTTGTAGGAATTGTTCTGTCTGTTTGGTTGTAGATATTTGATATGGCGTATTTAATGCCGCTTCGGGTTTCATTATCAAGGACTTGCGTTGGATTGAGGTAGGCAATAGGCCTTATTAGAAATGGATTTGTTAGATCAATGTTGCCATAATGTAATATTGAATCACTATAACATACACTAAAATACGTGTTTGTTTGTTACGATTTCACGGCTTAACTAGCTAGCCGATTGTGATTAAATTTGCATAGAGATAGAGTAAACCTTAGTTGAGAAAGCTGTGTAACTACTTCCGGGGAATAAGTGAGTTCCTGAAGAATGAGATACAAATTGAAGGCAGAAGAAGTCACCGGTAGAAAGTTAATGATAAGTTTAAAGCAAAATGTTATCCCAAATACCAATTACAATAATTCTAATTATGTCACCCGTAGGACACCCTGAAGAGCTCAGAGAAGAAGTAGCTGTCCACCCCCGCCCAACATTAAACTAAGCGGATAGAAATACCGCTTTTTGTGAGAAGACTAAACGTACGCTATCAAACGCGCGTCGCCACAGAACGAAGTTAGCCATCAAATTGACCACATGCCCTTTAAAATCAAACCTCGCCAACAACACAGGGCATGTCTCGTGACGTCACGCGACAGAAATAAACAAATGACGCACACATATTGTTAACATTTGTTTGGTCGAAGGGAAATCGGGTCAGTTGATTTCGGAGCAGACGGATAAAAAGAACGACGCTTTATGCACTTCCAACAGTCAATATTGATTGAATTTGCTGTAACAATAAAGAGGTACTGGCGGAGTTGAATGGTACTCCCCCTTTGTAGCAGGTGTCGTGGGAAGTTAATGGTAACGGAACCTACCCACGGCGGTATTATGATCATTATCATAGCACCAGTACCTAAATCGTCCATCTCAAAAAAGTCGGAATATTACCCACGGGAATGCTGCTCACTATCCCACATTTGAGCTAATCTGCTGCGGTATTGATATACCGCCATTTATCAGTTCCGGTATCTTAGTCACATCGTACGCCAAATATATAAAAAGAGGTACTATTTGCGACATTTGAGACACTTGTCTGCTTCGGGTAGATATACCGCCATTTGTCCGTTCTGGTACCTTAGCCACTTTCTTACTCCAAAAGTATAGAAAGAGGTACTTTTCCCAACAGTATGGTACCATAGCAAACGTCAGCTTATAGACGCTTGTATTACCACAAGGTTATCACCAGCGCATTGCTGACCTCGTGACTTAAAGATATTATGTCATATAACCCATTAATTTCACTGCTTCTCTAACCCTTCCAACCGGAACAGCAATGCGGACATTTGGCGGTAGAAATCGGTGAGAGCGAGGTACCAATGCTTACAGACAACCGTTTGAGGAGGAACCTCACTATCTAGACGATAGCAGTATATCCATCTAGAAATTACGTAGCATTACGTGGCGATTATTTATTTTAGTTAGTTAGCAAGACCATAGACAATAAACAACTGACGCATTTATATCTATCATTGATCCTATTGTGCATTACTTAGACCGATGTCCAACGGTGGACAACCTACGGCTCATGACATCTGATGACATGCACATCATGTGGATGCATTTTGGTGAGACAGTCGGCAGTACCAATAATAATGGTTATAATAAGGAATTCACACAGCATCTCTTATGTTGGCCGGACTTCGAGATAAGCAGCTTAAAGCACTTGAATTACAAATATAATATTTAGTTATATAATAATAACATATACAGACACTTATCATATAATATAACTGTGAAGACTTCACAATAGGAATAATAATCAGATTGCCTTATTTTCCTCCCCTTGCAGTAGAATTAAGGGCCAAATCCACCAATTAAACTTAAATTAAATTAGTTTTAAGATAAAAAATAGAAAATGATTAATGTCGTCTGATCGCACAACGCATGCTGTGTGAACCTACTTATTGTACACTTAGTATTAAGTTCTGGCTTTTATATACATTTTATCACGGTGTAACAATCGCTGGTTTCATCATATCAGCTATAGAAGCTCCACTGTTGGACATTGGCCTCCCCAAGATAGTGGGGTACTTGCCCGCGCTGGCAATCGCAGAACACAACTTCGCGACGAGGATGCTGCAGCCCATCCCTACCCTGTAGCATTTAAGTTTTGCTGTGTGGATAGATATACCGCCTTCTGTCGGTTCCGGTACTTTAGTCGCCTCTTACGACATCTAGCACAGGGGCGTTGGTTTACCAATAAATAAATATAAATATTTTCTCTGGGCAGGCATACCTAAAGATAGGATCGCTACCATCTACGCCATCCAGCCCGAATATGACGATACACATTGACAGTTCAGAACCGACGATTAAATTTCGAAATTTTCTCTCGGTTATAATTTGCAATGTGATTTATTTAAAGAAACCATTAATTTTAGTGTTGTTGTAAATCAGAACGAATGGCTTTTGTTTTATTTATGCATATGGAATGGAATTAAATTGAATTCCGATGCTGAGACGTGGATTGTCACGCAAATCGGATCGATTAGATCTCAGACGAGGGACGACGGGATTCGTATTGAACTAAGTTGACAATCAAGCATACGGTCCGCGTGATAGTAAGCGTCACCACCACTACACGCTTGTGTCATCACAAGGATATCACTGGCGCATTGTCTACCTTGTGACATCAAGTGATCTCTGCCTCTCACACCGTTCACAACCAAGTAATGCGAACACAGTTTGGCTGTAGAAATAAGTGAAAGTGCGGTATAAATTCAGACCGCTCTACCTCTAGCACGACACGGTCTACCTCTAGTCCTCCTAGTATCTTGCGTCTTGGTTTAATGTGAATTATACCACTTGATAGACGATCACGCAGAGCTATAAAAATAAATGAAAATAAAATAAGTAGCGGAGTAGAATAGTACCAGGCGTCGTAAGAGGTGACAGAGGAACCGGAAACAGGTTAAAAGCAAGAGGCCGGGTATGGGCAGCATACACAACGCGAAACTATGTTTCACTATTGCCTCCACACCTGCCCAGCGCGGAATTGCATATTTTTATCCTAGATACATTAAACACTGTATAATAAATGAATGTTCACACAATATCTCATACATTGACCTGACTTCCAGATAAGTCGCTTGAAGGCTCGTGTTACTGCTGATAAAGATCAGAGGAATCACTAATGTATTAATACATTTTCAACACAAACGATGGCCCGTCAAAAATTGACAACGCCAAAATTAGCACAAAAAAGAGGTCAGTGTAAAATGCACAAGACACAGTGTCAGACAAAAGAAAACTGTATGGCACAGAACGCGCTCCATGCACGAATCCTTAAGGCCCAAAAAGACAAAGGCCAAAATGAGGTCATTCAATTTCGGCCGGCGAAAGTGCGAGTTGTCTTTTTGGCCCATTATTCTTGTCTCAAGGCTGGCAGATGTTGTGCGACCCAATTTGGGCAGAGATCATTTAATGTTCCGACTGTTGTGTCTGCGTTTTGGTACTTGGCGGCTGGTGAATTTTGATTATTTGGTATTTAAATTGTAAATAAGACTAAATAATTAGAGGATCTAATAAAGATAACGTTTATATTTTTCAAATATTAATTTTTATTGCGTCCCGTGGGATGATTTTCGGGAATAAAGGTGGTGCACGACATTCCCTCAGATTCAAGCTCTACATGCAAAATTTTAAACCGTGCAAGCATCACAAACAACGTCACTTTCTCCTAAATTACCTTGAAACACTGAATAAAGTTGAAGCAATAGTCAAAAATTTTACTATCACATGGGAGCTGTCATAAGTGCTGGTAAGTAAGAGTATTAGGTACCAAAACCGATGGCGGTATATCCGAAACAGCGCATCTTACAGACTACAGGATGTGGATGGTGGATGAGCAGCAGCATACCCCGCTCTGAACTTGTCACCACGCCTGCCTACCGCAGCAATTATAGGCAAAAATCCCTCTACTTTGAAGGGGGTGAGGCTATAGGCTATTTCAGATTATATTATCTACCTCTGTGCTAAATTTTATTCAGTTATAATACAACAACTTTATAACAGATTCAAAACGTCATGGATTCGTTTTCCACCCAGGATAAATAATTATCTGAAGAACATATGTTTTTTTCTGCGTTTGCGTCATTAAATATGTATATAAAAATTATATTTGTGATTATATTTGTGACGCCTGTCCAGCGTGGCAATTATATGGACAAAAATCCCCAACCTCAGGGGGGCCTAAGTCCTACAGTGGACTTTATATGACTGATATGATGATAAATCAGTGCTATATTAAGCTCATATATTTTACCTCTAAGCTAAATTTCATTCAGATATATTACAACAACTTCAAAACGTCTTGGATTCGTTTCCCATCCAGAATAAATAATTATCTTCGAAGAGAGACATTCGAAAATTAATTTCTAATGCTGTAGATTGATTTTTGGTTATCTTCTATTTTTTATGCTTTATAAATAAGCATACCGTAAGGTACCGGCAGAAAAGAATAGTACCCTCCTTCCTCTGAATCAGGTATCGTAAGAGGCGACGAAATCAAATGCACATGGCAGGGATGTGCAGCAGCATCTTCATCGCGAAAGCTGGTCTGCAATTGCCAGAGCTTGCCCATCGCTGCAATTATGGGCATAATTTCCTCTTTATTGGAGAGGCCTTTGCCTAACAGTGGAGTGCCAACGGCTGATATGATGAAATGCATTATTTTTTTATATGTTTCGCCAACGATTCCTATATGGTATTTGACGGATCCTTAAACTAATTGTGTTTTGTTACTCGTACATGTTTGAGTCGAACCCCGCATGTTAACAAGAAAGAGCGAATTTAACTATATGTTTATAACACATTAGTATAGAATAAGGATTATAATTTATCTAACAGCTTTACACCTGGGACTCTTCTCACTCCGGGATCTTGGCGCAGATGGTAGTTATCCTGTCTTATCCGCCAAGGGTCGTGAGTTCCATCCCCATTCGGGACAAATATTTATGATGTGTTTAAGTGTTATATTTAAGTAGTATATTCATGATTCCTCTGTTGTCTGGTGTCCGTAACACAAGTGCTTTAAGCGACTTATCCCGGAGTCAGGTCAATGTATGAGATATTGTATGTAAGTATATACTTTATATAGAGATCCTGTGGAACTTATAATTTTCGGACCCAATAAAAGACTATGTTCTAAGCAAGGTAATGAAGTAAATATACAAATAGACAGATATATAGGTACTTGAATTTTTTGTATAAATTTTATTACTATATATATGTATATAAATACACTAAGCAAGCATGCATAAAGTTTTATGCTTCAAGTCATTTACTAGTTTAAGACAAACTAATAGCAATAACTACCAAACAATTATTAGACCTTCGATTATTTTCATAAATTTAATTAGGTAAATTAATACTATAATATTTTTTTCTACCTAAACATGCTTAACACTAAACACAACATAAACCGTCTCGTAATAAAACTGAACTTATTTTTAAGCCTCGTTAATATCGGCTTGAAGTTCGAAATCAATTTATATGCTGAACCGTTCTTTATAAAAACAGGTATGCAATAGTAGACCTAGCGGAGTGGACTGACATTAAACTACATAGCCCGACATGCGGCCAAGGCGACCGTTTGCCCAACTCCGGCGCAGCCGGCGTGCGCGAGCGCAAGCGCCTAATTCTACTGCGCGCGCTTGTACTATGCGCCTCTCTGTTTTGTAGATACTACAGGATAGAGATAGTATATTTATTAACAATAATCGTTTGGAAGAAAATATAATCATTTTATTTATTATGTTATACTTTTGTTCTAATATTCCAGAAAGAGAACCTTGAAAGTGATTTATTTGTGTTTTAATATGTCGAGGGAGATTTGACATTAGTATTAGAAATTACGGTTGATTTGGATGACAATATGATTACGGTTAACGCAACAGATTTAAACCAGAAGGAGAAATCGGGACCAGAAGAAAAAATATAAGGGAAACCTGAACTTCTACAAGTACAATAACTCAATCTTGAAATGCGTTGCTACAAAAAAACAAAACGTTCGAAACACAAAAAAAATACAATTACATAAACAATAAATTTATTATGTAACTAAAAAAGATACGCACATTATAACAGAAGTAGAAAAAAGAAACAAAAAAATTCGACCGAACAAGAGCAACTCCAAAATATAAAACAAAAAAGCACCTAACAACCAAGGAGTTCTTACACGCAACCTGACGCCATTAGAAAAAAGTAAAAAAAAAAGAACTAGCGCGACCGCTAAAGATTGAGCCGTGCGGGCGCAGCCTTCTATTCCAAGATGGCTGCCGAGTTGTAGGTTATAGTAACATTGACAGTCGCGAGCCTTGGCCAAGCGCGCGCGCAAGGACGGGCTGGCGCGCGCATTCGCTGTTTTGCACGCGCTTTTTAAGCAAGCACGATGTCGTCCATGTTTATGTCTTTCTGAGATTAATTAAACCATCTTTTAAATACCTTTTATGTATAATTCTAAATTGTAGATGTATTAAATGCAGTTTTAGATGTATTAAATTCGAGTTTGAAGTCATTTCATTATGTGCAAATTTATAAAAAGAATAAAAATTTAATTAATTTTATACACATAATAATTTATATTATGAAAGTTGAGTAATCTATCAATATTATATTGCACTGTAGATCAAGGCAACCTAAATAATACTTATTTATGTTGCCTTGATCTACATTTACTTATTACTTTCAGGTACTGCATATTAATATAAAATAATTTGTTTCTTATGTTTATGTAGAATCAAAAATAAATGATAAAAATTTAAATGTTGGTGCTCATTTTCATGTCTATAAATAATTAAAAAAATACTACTTAATTCGTACCCAAAATTAAGTAACAAAAGTTACGCAATTGTATTAGCAAATTGATAAAAGCAAACCAAACTCTGGATCTATGGTTTTTGCATCTACATTTATTGAATAGGGAGTATCCTCACACAACTCTAGTGCATCATGATAAACATTATCAAATAAACACATAATAACATTAATTAATGTCTTATAAGGTAAGTAATAATGTAGCTATACGAACAATATTTTATCCCGATGCTGTTTTATCTACCTGTCATAAATAAGAATACTATAAAATTAAGACCAAATGCGTTTTCCATAGAATTATTGTACATTTAAAGATCCGTTTATAGTCATTGTTGCTTCATTTATTTTAAATCACAGCTTTACTATGCATATCTGTAACACAGATATACATTTATAGAAATATTTAAAAACTAAAAATATGATTTCATTTGATATTTATCTAGTTGTATATTATTACATGCAATATTTTGTTTTAATAATAAAGTACTTTATTTATATAGTAGAAGAGAACTTAGTTAATATAATGTCGTAAATAAATTGATTTATAATAAATTTTAACCGAAAATCAAATAATAACGTTCCGTCAAAGTTCCGACGGCAGAATTTTAGCCTACGACCGACCGTAGCGCGGCCTCGTAGCGCATTTCGTGTTTTTTTCCACCAAAAAACATTATTTCATCGATAATTTACAAGAAAACTGCTAATTGACTCGTTAATGATCTGTTAATACAGTTTATATTACATAATCAAGGTTTTTGTGTAATTAATCACGCTCAATTAAGAGGATACACAAATAAAATAAGAGTAATTAAGACCAAACTTATTTGATATCGTGCTGAACCGTATTTAGTAAGAAACTGCATACTAGTTCACGTCTAAAAACCATGAGATTGATTTAAAATCCGTATTTCTATGTCGTCATTGGCCTTCGATCAAAATATAGGTTGCAATTTATTAACTCACACACGTGCGCAGCACGCACACTATAGTGCAGCTGCAATGTAAAACGGCGTAGTCATAGAAAAAGAGTGGGACAGATAAACTATAACGACCATAGGAGGGGCGCGGTGGTGGGGAGATTCGTAAGAAAACACAAAAAAATGTGCGTGAACCCTAACGCACACAACGAGAGCACGCGTACTTCACGTATGCACCGCACGCACACACGCCAGTCACGTTAAGTCAAGGAGAACGCAAGATTAAGGACACTCTGATAGGGCACGAAAAAAGTTCTTTGTTCCTAATTTAAATATTTAAACGTCACTGGATTCCACTGTACTCACATGCGTCAGAGGTGGCCGGTTCCTCTTCGGTCCAGTTTGACACTTGGGTGGTAATTTTGTAAAAAAAAAATAAAAAAGTTCCAATCTCAAAACTGGTGTCACCTCGACATGTAACACTCACGAATCCATTCAACCGTACTTCACAGCGATAACACTGTCACAGCATAATATAATGTAACACATCACGATACGTCACTGTACACAAAAATATTAGTTTACTCTTTTATAATTACTAAATAAAAAATATAGTTCGGGTCCTAAGTTTCCATGTGATATGTGTATTGCATCGCGCGCGGCAACCTCACTTACATACGAGGAAAAATTCGGAAAAACTCACTAAATCCGAAAATATTTGCTATTATCTCTCATCGAAACCACTGCGCGATTGATATGAATATATTATTTTTTTTATAAAATATAGTCTGTGGTCAAAATATTTTTTAAAATTTGGGTTCCTGTTTTTTCGGAGGTTTTTAGCGGTTATGTCGCGTGTTGTGGTCCAGTGTGTTGGGAGCGGAAATGCGACTCTCTACCGATTGTGCATAGGCGGGACTGCACCGGCAGCGCACACCGTACTAGACCGCGTGCGTACTTAGCCATTACCTTGTATTTACTGCGACTGAGCGGCGGCGACCGTCCGCTCTTGATACTTGCACTCCGGCGGCTAACTTGAAAAATACACTATTTTAAACTTTATTTTTCGGCCCAAAAAACTTACAAACATCCATTCGTAACTATCTTAACTCCATCTGCTTCGATTACATTACTATATAGTTCTTCTTATATGACAAAAAGTCGTTCCGACATATCTAACACAAAAAAGTATTAGGAAGCGCAATATTTATGCAACTTAAGAGTTTAACAGAACTTTTAGAAACGATCTGCAGTCAAATTTAAGAATAAATCGTATATAAACTACACGCGAATTATGATTTCATAACTGAACTTGTCCAATGATATAATTGAAAGTACTTTACTAGCCTCAAGAAGGTTCGTGCGCAGTATACACCCGTACAGACAGAAAGTGCAGTGTCGTCTACGGGCTGCGGCTGTGTGAGTGCCCGCGCTTGTATGAAACCTTGTGCATTTTAGTTCTGCTAACTTATCTTCATTCTTATATTAATCATAAAGACATTCCAATTTAGACGATTTATGTTCCAATAACACGATGATGAATTTTTGAATTTAGAATTTCGGATGAAGCCTTCAAAATTGAAAATAGAACGGTTCTATTATGCCAGTGTGCTACTAAAGTGGTGTTGTGTGCAGTTTTTTTATCGTTTTTTTCTCGGCGTGTGGGTGCGTTCGATTGTATTCGTTACTGTCTATGTGGGCGTGCAGCGGGCGGTTTGTGTGTGTGCGTAGTTCTTGTAAGAAAATGGTTCGGTGAAAAATTTTGTCGGAATCCGTAGAGATGGCGTTGGCGTTGTAACTATGATGCACACTGCACATCCCATCAAAAATTAGTTCCGGTTGATACCTCCGACTTTTATTATTATTGCTAGAAGGGTAAGGCTTATTTTCGTTTGTTGTGGCGAGCGTAAATGCGTTTTTTGTCCGCGAGTTTTAAGAGTGTGAGGTTTTTTGTCTTTGTCTACTTATGTAATTTTGTTGCAATATTTATAACAATGATTCAGCTTCCTGATTAAATTTTAATTACATATAACGCGTAATATTATTATATACACAAAACATAACTATTTAATACTAATTTAAAATAAGATATCATTTAAAAGTATATCTCTTCCATTTACAAGAAATTGACTAGTGAATGAAGTTTTGAACTTATTAACCAGAAAGAAGAAAGATATTGAAAATAAGAACTTTTATAGATAATTCTATAGATTTGTATTACGAATATTGGAAAGTAATAAATGTCACAAAATATGACATATTTATATGATTACAATACTTCCAGTTACATACTATTTATGAATTCAAATTAACAAAAGCTCGTTAATGTGTTTGTATGTGTCATCTTTTGTATTAATAACTTATTTGTAACCGCAGTCGCGAAGCAAGTGGCGCCATCTGTAACCGATTCGTTACCGAACTGTTAACAGAACGATCTATGGGCTGTTTTATGATTTTTCACATGATTTATATGCTATTTCGTTTCCCATACAGCCATCAGAAATCAATATAATGTTATGGAACTTTATGTAACTCATCAGATTTTCTATATACTTGATCTGTACGTATGTAAAGAAAAACATTTTGTGAAGAAGTTAAGTTGAAAAGGATATAAAATAAACTATTAAAATACTGATGGTATTTGTTACATATAAGATTACCTAGGTCTACTAGAAAATATTGTTAGTTGCAATAGGACTGTATATAGTAAATTACCTTTAAGTCGGTCTGTTTTCTCTTTTTTATTATTACACCCAGACACAGCGGACTGCATATACGCGTGCAGTAAAACCGACTATTATATTTATGGCTAACTGTGTGTGACGCGAGCAAAAACATGATGAAACTCTTCATTCTGACTGCTCGTATTATGATAAAAAAGCTGGTAAACTTTAAGGGCAAGATTAATGTGAACTAATAACAGTACAAACTAATAATTTTGTTATATAAAAATTTACAAGTATATGTATGTCATCATCATTATCATTACAGCTACTTGAAGTCCACTGTTAGACATCTAGGCATCACCAAAAAAGGGGGAATTTTGACTATAATTGCCGCGCTGGGCAAGCGTGTTGGCAATAAAGTTTTTTCAAAAAATTAAAAAAAAGCGGAGTGCAGCTTTCGTGACAGAGATGCTGCTGCCTACCCCCACCATATGCATTTGAGCTACACTCTCTCGGATGGATATACCGCCATCTGTCGTTTCTGGTACCTTAGTAGCTTTTTACGACACCTCATACAAGGGGAGGTATTATTCTACTCTACCGGTACCTCACGGCACGTGTAAGCGTACCTTTTCTTAATAAAATTGTGCTTTATATTTTCAATTTCTAATACATAATTCAATCTACATAAATGTAATAAATAAAATGTTTGTAATTTTATGTACAAGAGATTATTAATAAATATGAATTTCTTCGTCTTATTGGTCTTTCTTCGTCCGTCTAATCGCTATATATATTAAATATGCGTGAAAGTAAATATACCTAGCGATATAATAAGTGACATAGGCCTCTCTAAGTGAGAAGGTTTTTTGTCTATAATTGCCGCCAGCTGTCATGAGATATTCTCAGGGATGAGATATAAAGTTTAGACCTCACAGATAAAGTTAGTTAAAAATAAATATATAATGCAGCACCATTCTCTCAACGAAGCTATTCTCCGGGATTGACACCACGCCTGCCCGACGTGGCAATTATGGGCAAATTATTGTAATCACTTGGGCAGGCCTATGCCGAGCATTGGACGTCCTATTGGTGTTGTGACGATCAAAAATATAATACTAACTAATGTAAACGATATAAATATAAATAATAAATGGCACGCATTCTGTCAGTCACATCAAATTTGACGGGCCTGATAGCGCATACGGCGGAGCTCATACCTTGTGCGTCAAGGGTCGTGAGTTTTATCACAGGACGGACATGTACTTAATGAATATTTGTATTTGTTCTGTGTCTGGGTGTTAAATATATATTGAAGAATGTTTGCCGTGCGGTACCGGTAGAGTGGAATAGTACTTCCACCTGTACCAGGTACCCACCTGGAACAGTGTAGGATGGACAAAATTCCCCTGACCTCCAATGGCTGTACCTAATATGATGATGATATTTTTGATTCTTTTGTCTGATGCTTGTAACACAAGAGTTTTAAGCGACTTCACACAGAGCCAAGTAATTTATTATTATATCCTGACTATTTTCATGCTAATAGCAAATTTCAAGTTAAAAGACAGACTTGTACATCATGTTAAGTATTAACACAGATAGACAGACAGTATTCCGGACAATGCAACATGCAATTACTAGATTAGGGCCGGTTGCTTATTATTAGCCGAATGTGAACTACTGCATTTTAATGCAACTCTTCATTTATTAACGGATACACTAAATGTAGGAACGGTGTGAGTACGGACGCCATTTTAAATAGCTACGTCAAATTTTAGCGATTGTTTTTTTTATTTATTAATTTATATTGAGGTAGAAGTGATGGCTGTGTCTCTATCTTTTGCGGCGTCTTTTGTGGGTTCGGTCCCCACCTAGGAAAAACATAGCGTTTTTACTGTGTCTAGGTGTAAAAAAATTTAAAAAATATACTCAATATCTATAGATTGACCTTAAGCTCTTGTATTACGGATATCAAATAACAGAATCATTAATATCACATACTTATATTAAACAATCAAATACAGAAAAATCACAAATGTTTGATCTGGGTGGGCATCGAACCCACGAACCTTGACGCACAAGATAGGCACAAAATAATTATTTACCGGGAAGCTATGTAAATAAGAGTGTTACAATATTAAAAAACTACATTTCGTCATTATTAAATTTATAGTCAAAGTTTCGGTTACCTTACGGCACTTCACGGTTACCGTTAAGGAACCAAAACTGCGATAACAACGATCCGAGAGAACACCGTATTCATGTATAAGAACGCGTAAATATTAGGGAAAAAATATCTCATTTTAAAACATTTCAATTGAATTATCGACTTAATTAAATAGAATTTAACGATAAACACAAAGTGGAAAAACAACAGGTCTATAGCCAGGCACTAATTTGCGAAGCGTCCCTAATTAATACAATAGTTTCCATACATAGGTTGGGTCGATCGGCCGAAGGTCGCCTGCGTCGGGCCACGGACCCCTACATAAACTGCGGACTTAGGCCCAAACATAATTTCCACACCAAATGCCTGCGACATCGCCCGCGTATTTTTTTTTTTCATAAAGCGTAGTAGTATATATTTATGTATATATTGAACCTTTACGCAGCCCATTTTTGCCACAATTTAAGGACTCCTACATAAACTGTGGGTTTTAAGCACAAACATAATTCCCCCACCAATTTTATATTCCACTGTTCCCGCGACCTCGTCCGCGTTCTTACACATGTTTTGCGTAAAGAGTTGAAGCTCTACGCAGCCCACATAACGAAAACTCTCAAAACATATATTTTTCGCCCATTTTTGCTACAATTTTATTGATCCTACGCTCCTATTAGTCGTAGTGTAATGTTATATACGACCGTGTGGTACCGGCAGAGCAGAATAGTATCTCCTGTACCAGGTGTCGTGAGAGGCGACTGAGGTACGAGAACCGACAGATGGCGGTATATCCATCCAAAGCGGTGTAGCTCAAATATAACCGGGCGGGTATGGGCAGCAGCATTCCCGTCGCGAAGCTTCGCTCTGCGATTGCCACCACGCGGCAACAATGGGCCAATCCCCCCTCTCTTGGGGAGGCCTATGTTCAGCAGTGGACGCTTTACGGTCGCGATGATGATGATGAATGTTATATAGCCTAAGTTGCTCCTTTGTCCTCTCTTTTACCTCCTCAAGGGATGATTTGCGAATAATAATAATAATTAAAAATATTTTAAGCATGTTTCATGATCGCAAATGGTAGATAGATGGTAGATTTCCTACTTACTTGAAACTTATTCTAAGTCTAACTATTAAAAAAAAAATTAGGGTTGGATAACCCTTATCAGGGGTAAAGGGTATGAAAAATAGATAGTAGCCGATTCTCGGAACTACAGAAAATGCATGTAAAATTTCATAAGAATCGGTCAAGTCGTTTCGGAGAAGAATGGTAACAACACTCACAGAAAGGTCATCTACATTGGTACCTCACTCGCACCTATTTCTACCGGCAAATATTAGTGTTCAATGTTGTTCGCTGTTCTGGTTTGAAGTGTGAAAGAGTTAGTGATATTACTGGGTAATGATTAACACGTGTAAAGGAAGCGACAGAGGTATGCCAAGATCGTAGCAAGTGGAGATCCGTAGTCTATCCCTCCCCCGATGGGACTATAGCTTACATACTTCCTTTTAAGTTAGAGATCTCTAATTTTTTTGCAAATATATTATAGCTTATGATATTTCAGAAAAATGTAAATTATTATCAGTGAATGAATTATAAATATCGGTTTAGTGGCTTTTGTGTTCATTCGTTACAAACAAACATACAAATCTTTTCTCTATTATTATAAGTATGGATGGAAGAATAGGCCTATGTCACAAGTTACAGTGGTGTACCTTTTCATTTCAACATACCGCGTCGTTTTTCAGCTCTACTATCAGGGTCATCTGAATATTTGTACCAACTGTATAGATGTAAGTGCATTTGTTTGTACACAACTATATTTATATATCTATCATTATCATCACCATTATCATCATTATCATCGACAATCTACAGAGCGTAGAATAGCGATTGAAATGGGGTGGGCACCCCCGCCCAGTTGCTTTTGAGCCTTGTTTATCAAGCTTATACTGTACCGGTTGATCGCCGAAACAGCTGGACCGATTTTCATGGGATTTTCACGAGCAGATAGATGATGTTAGGTATAATAATCGTGTTAGGCTAATATTATTGTTGTCACAGGAATGGGAACTGCGAGTTATACCACGGGGCGCTGCTACTTGTAAATTTAATGTAAACTGCGTGGGATTTGTTATTTTTCAACATTATAGTACAATTAAAAAGCCTCTCGGAATGTTGGTTGTGTGTAGGTGTTTGTTATTTTTAAATTTTATTACATAAAGGATTTGCATTGTGATACGAATAGAGGTAGACCTAATACAAAGGTGGTCGACATTTATACCGCACTCTTACTTATTTCTACCGCCAAATAGCAGTGTTTGCATTACTGTATTCCGGATTGAAGGGTAAGAGGGGAAGTCAAAATTACTTTTTTTTTATTATCACACATTCCGCATTATAGTAAGCGTCACTGCTGCCTATAGACGCTTGTAATATCGCAAGGATATCAATAACGCGTTGCCAACCTTGTGACTTGAAGATATTATTTCACATTACCCAGTAATTTCCAAGGCTCTCACCCTTCGAACCAGAAAACAGTAATACGAACACTGCTATTTGGCAGTAGAAATAGGTGAGATTGAAGTACCACTGTGGGTAATATCTTGAAGTAGATGAAGTACTTTTTAAATGATTTTATAATTGTAATGTAAAATCTTTTATGACCATTTTTTCTGAATGGATAGCATCGGTTAAAGATTATCCGTACTAATATTATAAATCAGAAAGTAACTTTGTCTGCCTGTGTTACGCTACGCAATCACACCTAAACTACTGATCCGATTTAAATGAAATTTGGTACACAGATAGTCTAAAGCCTTGAAAAGGACAGGCTTAATTCGACATAAGAGTTGTAAGGGGTCGAAAGAGGGGATGAAGAGTTGTATGGAAGTATCGCTATTGGTAGAACTAGAAGCTTCAAACTTATTATTTAGGCTATTGATTTGTATATATAAAAATATAACATTAAAAGTTTATATAAGTTAAAGTAAAAAGGTATGGTGCCCAAAGTAACTACTGCACGCGGACGACGTCGCGGGCACAGCTAGTACTCTATAATATCACAATCAATATTTATAATCCCTTAGGAATCCTGAGGGAAGCAATATAAAAGGATATCCGGGACAGAAAGCTACCGCTATGGTACCATTACAGTAGTACACAAATGTACTACTAAGTATCGCTAACGATTCGCGTATCGGAACTAATAGATGGCGGTATACACATTCGAACCATCTCCAGTGGCCATGTCGAGCTGTTTCTACGTCCAACACAAAGAAACATTTGGTAATGTTGATATATATTTTTAGCCGTGAGGTATTGGCAGTGTAGAATAGTACCTCCCATATCAGGTGTCGTAAAAGGCGGTATATCCATACAAAACAGTGTAGCTCAAATACACAGTGAGGATGGGCAGCAGCATTCCTGTCGCGAGAACTGCGCTCTGCGATTGCCAACACTCTTGCACGGCGCGGCAATTATTAACGAAATTCCCCCTATATTGGGGAGGCCTATGTCCAGCAGTGGACTTCCAATAGCTGTAATGATGAAGATTTATTTTATAATAAGACAAAACATTGTGCATTCAATTAACAACTAATGACAAATTGCCAGGAAAAGATTGATCGTCCAATGAGTCACGCGTGCAGGCAAGATGCATTGATATGGCTAAATCAGGTTTGCTAACTAGCACACATTAATATAAATAGGTAAATAACTCAGCTGCTGGCTTTCCGCATTTTTAACAATGCGTTATGTACCATGATATATATATACAATGGAAGTGACTTGTAATCTGAATTAATAACACATCTCATACTTTAATCTGACGCCGCGATAAGACTTCTCATAGTTCTCCTCTGCCGGTACCTCGCAGCAAAGGATTTTGTCCAGGTCCATCAAACCAGGTTGACAAACAAGCATACGGTCCGCGTAATTAAGTAATAACAGTAATATCACAAGGATATCACTAGCGCGCCACCAACCTTGTGACTTGATATTATATCACATTATCCAGTAACTTGTGTGAGTGGACATCCCACGCTACGCTTGCTCGTCCGTAATCCTCATTCCAGAAACCTAAAGCTCCAATCACCCAAGTTTTAACATCGGTTCTTTCACGGATCTCCTCGTTCCTGATGCGAACGCGCAGAGACTCCGAGCATTACCTTCTCCAAAACTAAGGTTGTATTGAGTTGGCTATTAACCTCGATAGTGAGAGAATGTACGTATATTTGGTTTACGACTTTAAATTGGATATCTTATGAGGTGTGCAGATAAACACTGCAAGATCTAGGCACGTCTAGTCTATTCCATTGGACCTAGGTCTTCGTCTAGCAGTGCTTGTATATACCAAGTTACATACAATTATATGACTATCAGCGATTTTCCTGCCATTATTAATAAATTACAGATATCCTCTATTTTTTTTACATCCATTTATAGTCACAAATATAACATTTATGGATTGAAGTTAAAGTTCATTTTCGCTTTGTTATTTTTATTCTGTAATAAAACGAGGGTAGTACGAATTCTATTGGCATTTACGTACTTTGGTATTGAAAACGTTTATCGTTTTCCTCGTCAAATTGTGGAATATCCACTGGTGGATCTAAGGCGTCCACTCATATGGTCGACGTCATAAAAAGGTCATATGCATTGGTACCTCACTCTCATCTATTTCTACTGCAAAACAGCAGTGTTCGCATTGCTGGTTTAAAGGGTGAGAGGGGCAGTGAAATTACTGGGTAATGTGACATAATATCTTCAAGTCACAAGGTTGGCAACACGCTAGTGATATCCTTGTGATATCACGAGTGTCTATAGCTGCGGTGACGCTTACATCATGGACTGAATGTTTCTTTGGGCTAATAAATAATAGAACATTCCGAAAATTTACTTCTTGCAAACAAATGTAAATTAGCAAAATGTTTTTTTTTCAAACATAAACAAATCTAAAGCTATATGTTAAATTATCGTTAATTACAAGACGTAATCATTACAATCAGCTAGAACTTATTACCTAACTTAGTGTTTGCACGATTAACAACATTACAAAGTATTTTAATAAAAAGCTTATTCAAACTTGAAAGTGGAGGTTGAAAGAGAAAACATTTTTAAAAACTACAGATATGAGTAAATGTATACTAATTTTATGCTGAAGAGTTTGTTTGAACGCGGTAATCTCAGGAACCTCTGGTCCGATTTTAAGAATTCTTTCAGTGTTTAACAGTCCATTTATTGAGGAAGGCTACTATAGCCTCTAAAGACACTGATCCACGCGAACAAAGTCGCGGGCATTGCTAAAAGAAGATAGAGCCAACGTTTTGATCTTCAAAAAAGTGAGGTACCAGCAAATAGAATAGTTTCTCCCCCGTACCAGATACCGGAAACGACAAATGGCGGTACCTGAAGCAGATTAGCTCAAATGCAACACCGCGGGGATGGATAGCAGTATTCCCGTCCCCAAGCTACCCTCTGCGATTGCCACCACGCTTGCTCAGCGCGGCAATTATGGGCAAATTCCTATTTTCCTGGGTAGGCCTATGTCCATACAGCTGCTTTGACAAATTAAATAACCAAAGTGAAACAAAAACTTGTCCGTTCTCCCAAAATAAACACAAATATAGCTATATAATACAGTCACTTCCTGTAACTCGACCTAAACTATCCAACTACTGTCGCATTTATCTACGCCATGCGTAATTAAGTCACTGTGAAAGGAAGTTATGTGGTCAGTGAACATATAGACATTATGATGCAATAGTATGGGGTGCCGCAGAATAGAATAGTCATCCCCTGTTCTAGATGTCGTAAGAGGGGTTTGTACCGAAACAGCGCAGCCCAAATGCCACCACATCTGCCCAATGCGGCAATTATGGGCAGAATTCCCTCTTTCTTGGAGAGGCTTATGTCATGCAGTGGATTATTACTGATATGATGACGACAATATGGTATTTTTTTTTCTCGACTGATGTAGTTGATAAGCATCCTGTATCCTCAAGTAGGGTTCAAGCTATCTACCGGTAATCGCCCATCAAAACTGTACACCAGTTGAGTTATGAAAAAGTATCAAACAGATAGACATACAGACGCTTTTGTTTAATGGATGGGTTAATATATCAAACATACATACAGAAACACAGGACTATTTTACTGTTAGTCTCTTGAGAATTAGAAAATCTCTTGTTTGTCACAACTGTTGCCGGAAAGTAACTGAAATTTCGAATATAATTTGTTAAAGTTAAATAATCTCGTTATAAAACCTTCAGAAGGTAGAATGACATTTAATAAATAGTGGAAGAATACATTGTATATATTTTCATCACCAAATTTGGTTAAGGCTGTAGGGGATCAGGAAGTTATCAGGAAGACTACAAGACATCTGCTTTCCAAATATTTTTTTTTATATATGACTGAGCCGACAGACGAGCATACGGTTTGCGTGATAGTAAGCATCACCTCAGCCTGTAGACTCTCGTGGTATCACAAGGATATCACCACTGCGTTGCCAACTGTATGACTTGAAGATACTTTTTTTTATTTAATTAACTTTATTGCACAAAATGTTACAAAATGTACAAATGGCGGACTTAATGCCAGATGGCATTATCTCCCAGTCAACCATTACACAAAACTGAAAAATATATATACATAAATATATATATATATATAGTGGTGCAGGCAATATATATACAAAATAAATAAACGTGGCATACATATTTGTATAAATAAACGCAATAAATGCATATGATATATATATATATACATAAAATTACGTATTATGTCACATTATCCAGTAATTTCACTACCTCTCTCACCCTCCAATCCGAAACACAGCAAAGCGAACACTTCCGTTTAGAGGTAGAGAAAGGAGTAAGTGAGGTACCTGTAAAGACGACCTTTCTATATGGTCTACCTCATGTAATTTCTATTTATATTCCTATAACTCTTAAGGACAATATAATGATACTGATATATTTGTAATGTCTGTCTATTAGTTATGCTTTCACGAAACATTGGACCAATTTTGATAAGAGTTTTGTGGCTTGTAACCTTGGTTAAATAGACCATTTGACAGTAGGACGAGCAAGCAGCATGCATGCATGCAAGCAATGAAAGCTGAGCTTACTTCGATGAATATATAGAAACTAGCAGTGCCCGCGAATTCGTGACTTTGGGACCCTGGAATAGTAATTTTAAGGGGTACAGTAGCCTTCGTCGAAATGGACTGTCTTACACGGAAATTTATTTTCAAACTGGACCCCGCTGGTGGTTCCTGGGATTATCGCGTTTAAACAAACAAACTCTTTTGCTTTACAATATTAGTATATGTAGATATTTATTGATTAAACTAGCTTAAGTTATTCTAAACTTTTACATTCATTATTAGAGATGATAAAATAGGCTATAATAAGGCTTTCTCGTCTTCCTGAGAAACTCTTGGTTTCCCAAGAAAAAAAATCTATGTCGTTTCCTGACAGATAAACTCCTCGGAACTCTCCAAACGGAACAAATCCAGATCTATTCCTCGGAACCATGCATTTGGGATATGAAATAGCCTATGTTTAACTACACTCTATCAATAACGTCTGTCTCAAATTTCTATCAGACCTGTTCAGCCGTTCCGGCGTGAAAGAGCAACAAACATACAGTCATACACGCAAACTTTCGCTTTTACCTTATTCGTAGGGATATTATTGGGAAACGACAGTAAGTGGCCAGCAGTGGGGACATTCCAAAAATGAATAATGATGATAATATTATACATATATTTTAACGTCACTTTTCTCATCTAACGATTTCTCCTCCCTTGTCGTAAGTCAATGAACCTCTGGCTAGTCACAAGATAAAACCGTTCCATTTATGTTTCGCGACAAACATTGCCCGTATAAAAAATTGCTCACAATTTGAAATTGGAACATTTATGCTGTCTTTTTTACTCTCATCTCGATATAAATTTGAAATAAGGGCAATTTAAAATATTCTTTAACACAGAACCCTAGGTTTCTCTTCAGTTCACGAAGAGGTCCTGTAGTCCTGGCCGTTGAGTCTACAAGACAAAAGAATTCCATTTTTAAAATAACCGAAGACAACCTTGTCAAAATAGTAATGTCGTCCGATTTGAAATTGGAACGCCTATTTTTTTTACATAACGATGCCACGGTCGTATTGATAACATTAAACCGTTTTAGTTTATATTCTTTTTTATTTATCATCATAAATCCAAAACTTGCCCAATTTAAATATAATCTAAAAGTAAAACACTGTACGATAATGCGTTGAACCTCTAGATACACAAGACAAAAGAGTTCCATTTATAAAATGAGTGGCGACAACCTTGTCAGAAGAAAAAATGTTCGATTTGAAATTGGAACGGTTTTGTTTTTTCAGACAAGACGTTGCCGCGGACAGCCGGCCCACGTATTTGGGCCGCCACCCGTGAACATCACTGTCACCGGCAGCCGAAAAACCGTCAGAACCGGTGTTCCTATTTCGAATATTTTAAATCGTTCCATTTCGGTCATTTGTTTTCATTGTTTTTGTTTACGTTTAATAGGGGTTTCCAGTTAACGGTTAACAAATGTATGCGAGTCAAACTTGTGAGATAACGCTTTTTTTCTTTGTGGAAATCGATGTACATTTTGTTTCGAATTTTAGTCGTTTTACAAAAATCTTGTTGCAGCATTTCAAAGATAGATTTGGAATGCCAATTGTCTACTGCCTAATTACCTCTCAGTTAAGTAAAATATTTAACAGAAATGAGAAATTCCATTTCACAACATGAAAAGCAAGTTTTAATCATTTTTCCAGGGCTTCATTCTAAGAGTTCTATAAATAGGTTACTGTATTTTCTTCGGAACTAGAACACAAAAGCATCTATGGCCGCCATGACAGTTTTTTTGTCGCCGACCTAAGATGGCGCGTGGCGGAAACCTTAAAACAAAAGAAACCCAATCCGCCCCACCCACACTCCGCGACGCAACTATTACGCAGAAAAAAAAGTTGAAGCTTGAAAAGAGTAAAAATGAAGCGTTCACAGCAAGGAGGATTTTACTCGTAAAAGGTTTTAAATCGACGTAGACACCAAACGGGCAAATCAACAAACGGGAACAACAAAATCCCGAATTTACCCGGGTGCAGGACGGCACGTACTGAACGCAACATAATCCCACGAAAGCGGGCATGCAAAGTCGTATAACAGTGGCACATTTACCGGGGAAGGCATCAGACGACCACTTGTTGCTTCCTTCCAACTTCTCGCTTTCACTACCGTGTCGCTAACTTCGGATGTTCACCCCAATTATTCGGGGCACTTGTCCAAATTACAACTCCGAATAGTTTCCGGTCGGCCGTTCTGAATCGAACCGGCCGTGCAACGTCAAACTTTACATAAACAGTTGACGCTCCCCCCAAATCTGTATTAACACTAATTACTTTAAATATGGAACACTGAAAGCCGCTAATATAAAATACGCGAGCGAACTTCCTATACGGAACTTTTTTTTTTCAACAGGAACTGTCACAACGAACTCACTAAAAACTTTATAATAATAGCCAGCAATATCGTTATAAAATATACAATCGATCTAGAGCACCATCTACATGTTACAATCAATTCTCACTGCACTTCGCGTCTTAAAAGTCCAAAGACGTAACGCACTTACAAGAAAATAGATTTTTTCCGAGCTTTGGTTTGCGATTTTTTTCGTTTAAAAAAAGAATGTTCTGTTTTGGAATTTTGAATTTGGAACGTGTCGTGGCCGAATGTCGGTGTTCCGAATTTGAATTGAATCGTTTTGATAGCGGAGGCGCGTTGCATTAGTGCATGCCGAGCCGCTTGCAACAGGTTGTTTGGAGGAAGGCGCGCAGGGCGCATGCGTGCTGAGGCACCCGATGCAGCGCGCCACAGTGGTCGCAACCAACTACTTGTCTATTATTTCATTTATATCTTCCTACGTACAAGTTCGGTGAAATTGTTGTAATCAGATTATTATTAGCATGATAACTGTAATATTACGGTTATGGCTGGTGTATTCGTTGCTATAAAAGTCAATTATAAAAAAGAACTAAATTTAAGTTATAGGTTAAACTTAACAATTCTGTCAAAATTTCAACCAACTCAAAACTCAAAGTACAATAAATAGAACTCTTTTTCAACAATTTCTGGGAAATTGCAAAGATGACAATGTGTAAAAAAAGGTGGAATTATTTAGCATTTAACTAAACGAATTATATGTCGGTACTACAAGGGAAGGCTATATTAAATAAACATAGCATATAGGTATACATGAATAGGAAGATCAAAAGCAGTAACAAATAGATGCAAAGGCATTAACTGAAGAGTTAATGACATTGTATTTACTTGCAAGTACTAGTACTTGGACAAGCAGAACGTAAAATAAACCTAAAATCATCACCAACAAATTATCAAGTCATTTGTCCATTAAATCCTGATACTTTACCACCCAAAGTAATCAATCTACTATCAGATATTTATCTAGATCGAGAAAAATCTAGTAAATTCCATCACAGTCGGCGGGCGCGCGACCACTGTGGCAGCGCCTCGTACATTACTACTAGCCTGCATACTGGCGTAGAATTAGGTGCAGGCGACAGTACAGATAACGTTCGGCTCCCGACTACTTAGGGGATGAGAGTTTAGCGACACAAAGATAGTAATGATATAATTATTGTAATACTATTTTTATAGACAATCAGCCAGCATAAGCCGTGTTGTACCGCCTGAATAGAATAGTACCTCTGCCTGCAACAGTTGTCGTAGGACGAGACTGAGGTACCGGAACTGACAGATGGCGGTATATCCATCCAAAGTAGTGCAGCCCAATTGCAGCAGGGCAGGAAAGAGCAGCATCATTCCCGTCGAGATGCTACTCTCTGCGATTATATAGTAAATTCTTCCTTTCTTGGGAAGACCTATGTCCAGCAGTGGATGTTTTACAATTGATATGATGATGATGATGAAGGTGACCATCAGGTGAACGAAAAAGTAAAAATTCTTGCGTAATTAGGAAAATAAAAAGTCATCCATGAAAATATAACAAGACAAATCTAAATATAGCCGACACACGCTCGTATAGGCAATAGTGACCATTACGCTAGTGATATCAAGGATATCACTATATATGATGATGTGATATCAAGGATATCACTATCATGACAAAAAACACTTTTTCTCTTCCATGAGAACCTCTTTATAATTCCTATTAGGAAAAATCTAATCGAATAACAAATTATTGAAATGCTTTATCGAAAAACCGATGACCCTGATGATCGCACGGGATCATAAAGGTCACCTACTACAGCTATGTACTAGACGGGTGTTAATACTAAATTCAATAGATATCTATCATACGAGTATTTTTAATGCAAAATCTCATGCTTTTGGATTCAGAGGCAATCAGCCATAACATTTATACTAATTTTATCGATGCCACAATATGTCTGTCTGTCTGTGTACCTTTTTATAGCTGTACTTTATTAATTTTGGTATATAAGTATAACTTAATAAGTATACATCAGAACAGTACCTCCCCCTGTACCAGGTGTCGTAAGAGTCGACTTACAAAGCAGAACCGACAGATGGCGGTATAGCCAACAAGCTTGCCCAGCGCGGCAATAATGGGCGAAATTCCCGCTTTCTCAGCATACGTCAGTTTGCTTCTATCGGCAGATAGCTTAAATCTGTACTGAAATATACGTTTTTGTAACCAAAAGCTATCTGCGTGCCAAATTTCATCAGTATCGACTCATCGGTTTGGTGAGAGCGCAACAGACGTGAATGATATATTTCGTAAAAAAAACGCAAATCGTCTCGTGTAGAAAGTGAACGAGCGAAACCGCGGGCGGGGCCATAATCAAATTAATATATACATAGCTCCGTACCCCGGGCCCGTCCGTTTCCCCGTCGCAGCGACAGACGCGCTTTATTACGTTATTTTCAGCGAAAATTGATTTCAGTTAATTACATTTTCAAGCTTTTAGCGGCAACGTTTTATTTTGATACACGGATGCCTCGTTCGTTTAACTCGAATCTACTCCGCCATTTTTATTTAGGATGTTGAGTAAATTTCATTATTACGCCAACAGATGGCGGTATATCTATCCGGAACTGTGTGGCGCAAGCGCACAACGCTGGTTCACCACGCCTGTCCAGCAATTATGGACAAGATTCCCTAACTTGATTGTCTATGGCCAGCAATGGAGTTTCTACTGCTGCAATGATGATCATAATCATGACTGGTGCTTAGATATTTTATGTGACAGACCCTAATGTTGGACTAACCAGATCTCAACTCCAGTGCTACTAGAGGAGAGTGTCTCTCCTCCTATACCTGATTGAAACTGCATACCCGATCGCCCTCGTCAGGTTCACGAGATTTAAGCGGGATCGACAGTATGTTTAAGTAAAATATAGCCAAACAACTGACCCGGCAGACGTACTCCTTATCAATAATTGTTCAAGATGAAAAAAATATTGCGTCTATATATTGAGATATAAACAATGGATGAAACTGTACACAGTAATCAAACAAATATTAAAATAGGTTCTGCAATATCGTGAGGTACCGGCAACCGATACCAGATGTCGTAGAAGCGACTAAGGTACCAGTACCGACAGGCGAAATTCCGCATTTCTTAAACATGCTAATGGCCAGCTGTGGACTTCCAATGGATATGATGAGGTTTAAGAGTTCAGAATATCATGTCGGAAAACCAATTCAAACTTCAAAAAGCCATCTCTTTAATACAGTTGCGTGTGTAACCTGCGCTTTCTAATTGCCCAACTTAATATCATGTGGTCGTTTGCCCGGCGCCGCTATTTGCCCGGCCCAAACAGTTTTTGCAGACTGTCGAACTTCTCGCAATATCCCTTGTTGGCAGTTCTGTTGGACTAAGGAACCCTAAAGTAACTCGATACGAACAAATTTTCCTCATATATGTGCATCTCCAGGATTAAACATTGCTTCCTTACTGATATAATGAACGAGAATGTTTCAGTCTGGATGTTTAGAAGACGTGATGTGTGTTTGTTTTCTTGACGGGCCCGATGGCGCAGATGGTAGTGATCCTGTCTTGCGCGCTAAAGGTAAATTTTTATATAATGACATTTGTTTGTTCTGTGTCTTGGTGTTAAATATATGTATTCAAGTAGTATATTTGTAATTCCTCTGTTGTCTGGCGTCCGTAACACAAGTGCTTTAAGCGACTTACCACGGAGTCAGGTCAATGTATGAGATGTTGTGGGAATTTAATATTATAACGTAGAAGAGCACTTAGAAAGGATTTTTGAAAATCCCCCCTTGAAAGTGAGGTTCCAAAGTCTGAAAGAGGTTCAAAGTTTTTGAAGTTATTCAAATGAATTTCAATAAAAAGGTTCTTCATTGAATGTCATGAAATACAAAAATATTTTTTCGACAATCATCCCTTAAGAGGAAAAGGGGATGCAGAGTTAGTTTTGAAAGTTCAACAACTTAACGCAGAGGAAACCGCGAGGCGCTACTAGTGTTAGATATACGTAAACGTATTCAGAACTTGATGAAATCCCTAAGAAAGGATAGAGGCAAATTTTCATTCTTAAAGGATACAGCAAATTTAATTTTAAAAAAAATGTTAAAACATGACCGGCGGACTTGAACCTGCATCGTATCCGGTCCGTGGAAATGCACTACCAATTGTGCTACCGATAACTTAGATGTCCGAACGAAACCGGAGATAAGGCTATCATTATTAGCAGAAATATTAATTTAATTTAATTCATTATTATCATCATTAAGCATAAAACCTCCTCTGCTGGATATAGGCCTCAATAAAGAAGGCATTTGCACATAATTGGGTAAAGCTTTACTGGTGGCATTCGCAGAGCGTAGCTTCCAGACAGTAATTCTTGACCTGTTGCATTTAAGCTTCGCTACATTGGGATGATATACCGCCATCTGTCGTTTTCTGGCACCACCTGGTACAGGGGATGTTTCCTACATTGTCAGTACCTCGCGACAATCTAGTATTATAAAGTGAGAAAAGATTTTTTTTTCATCACGAGCCCTCAGAATAATACTTAAGGGCGCTTCTAAATCAAGGACCTTGGAGTAGAAACATGGGAAGTACAAAGGAAGCCCTAGGAAGTCATTAAAGTCAAAATATATTTTTAGTACATAGATATAGACTTAAAGATATTTTTGATCATCAGGTTATAAGCCCGACTAACCATCGTATTTAAACTAGTCTTACTGTATTGTAGTAGTGTTGTTTAGTGTATTGCATCGCATTTGTACCTTGTGATCCGCATGTATTGTTCCTAAAGTCCAGTTTTACGCTGCAACTGTTTCCGTGTTTATGTTGTCTGAATGTATTGATGTCGGTCTGTATGCGCCTTCATATATTGTGCTCATTGTGGACTATTACGTGGTGTGTGTATTCAAGATGTGGTGTATCCAGGTGCATTGAATTTAGTGTTGACTGCATGTGTGGGACCGCTGACTCTTTTCAATATTCAAAGTGGAATGTAAAGTCGTGCATCGAACTATTGAACTAGTAATGTTTCACGGGATTATCCAAGTGTGTTTGTCGATACTAGGGATACCTGTTGCTTTAAACTAGTCACTAACTGTTTTGCTTTTCACTCTGCTTTCGTACTGTATTCAATTTCCTATTGTTTCAATAATAATGATACGTCTCGTTGTATTTGACTGTCTTCACTTCTTTTATTTCACGACGACCTTAATACTCGGACATCGGTTTCTGCATCACCCAGTGACGCGTCTGAGTGTATTGCTTATAAGTGTATTCAATTGTAACTTAGGTTTCTGTGTATTGTGCTAGTGGTACGTCTCAGTGTATTGGACTATTGTTGTGTATTGGACTATACAGGTCTCGCTCACCCAGTATGTAGACCATGTTCTTGGTCCAGCGCTGCAGCTCTTTGCGGATGGCGCGTCGTTCTTGCTGGCAACGCGCGAACGAGCACTCCGCCATGGCACTCTTGCAGCAACACTAAAACCAAAAAAAAACTTATCAACAAAAACAAACGCGCACGACCGTATCAGCCAGCAGCAGGATCCATAGGCCTCCCCAAGATACGGGGTTTTTTACCCATAATTGTCGCGCTGGGCAGACGTGGTGGCAATCGCAGAGCGCAACTTTGCAACAAAGATGCTGCTGCCCATCCCTACTCTATTGTAGTTCATTAGTGGGTTCCTTTATCTCAATTGTTTATTGCGATATGTATTTGTTCAGTGCTACAGAACAAACAAATAATCATCATATTTTTTTTACCTGGTTAGGAATCGAACCCACGCCCCATGGCTTATAAGATAGGAACACTACAATCTGCGCCATCGGACCCGTATGCATTGTTAGAAACCTACTAAATGTATTTTTATTACTAGCTTTTGCCTTCGACTCGCACGCGTAAAATTTTAGTTTCCTTTCCTGAAAACTGCAAAAAACCTCATATTAATGTCACCCCTCAATTAAGGGTTCTGGGCGCAGATTAAAAAAAAATTATGCATGATTTTTTTTGACCTAGAAAATTGCGAAATGCTCTATACAAACTTTCACCCTCCATTTTAGTTAAGTGGTGGGAAGGGGGGGGGGTTTAAGAGACTAAAATTAACCTATGTTACTCTCCATCCCCTAAACTGTCTTCTCTTAAAAAATCACGTCAATAAGTCGCTCAGTTTCGTTGTATAAGACGAACAAACACACAGACACACACACACACACTTTTCCATTCATAATATTAGCACGTATTTAAAATGCAAAAGTGGTTAGTAAGTTAGATTTATCCCGTGGATTTCCTCGTGCCTGTTTAATATGTACTTCATCACTTTTATTACCATTGGTACGTGATCAAATCAAGCCGTTCCATTGCGAGGTATAAATGTGTATCGAACATAAAGAAAACTCAATCAAATTGGAATAATCAAAATTCATAGGCATCGTGTCCCCACAAAAAAGGCTTAACGAGCCGAGGCAATGAAGAGTGTGTTGTGCAGCGAAACAGTTAACCTGTTTCAAATTGCTCGTTTTCAAATAAATTGAGAGGTACCGGCAGAGTAGAATAGTATCTCTCTCTATACCAGGTGTCGACTAAGGCACCAGAACCGATAGATGGCGGTATATCCAACTAAATCAGTGCAGCTTAAATGCAAGCTGCGTTCTATGATGCCAACACGCTTGTCCAGCGCGGCGAATTATGGGCGAAACTTCCCCTTTTTTAGGGGGGATTATGTCCAGCAGAGTATTTCGAATGTCTGATATGATGATAATGTCTCAATATGCGTTAAATTAGTTTTGCACTATCACGCTCGGTGTGTCTCTTAAAAACATTCATTGGAGGTAGACCTCACAAGGGTCGTCTCACCTCACGTTTCTACCGCCACATAACTGTGAAGGTTTAAAGGGTGACGCAAAGAAAATACTGGGAAATATGACTTTACCTTTGAGCTTATTTGCCAATTTAGTATTGCATAAAAAACAGTATCTTGTGATAATATATAACGAAATATGCGTGACCATAAAAATTAAATAATTCTAAAATAATGAAACTAGGCCATGGGGTACCGGCAGAGTAAAATAATACCTCCCCCCGTACCAGGTGTCGTAAAAGGTGACTAAGATACCAGAACCGACAGTATATCCATCCGAAACAGTAGCTCAAATGCACAGGGCGGGGATGGGCAACAGCATGCTCGTCGCGAAAGCTGCGCTTTGCGATTGCCATCACGCTTGCCCAGCGTGGCAATTATGGGCATAAGTCCCCTATCTTGGGGAGGCCTATGTCCTACTAAATTATTATTTGATACTGTTATCCATTCAAACTTTTGGTTACAACGGACCGACAATTTATATATTTTTAGTCAATTTATAGTCTAGAGACTAGACGATTGAACAAACTGCAAAATATCTGTAGCCAATAAACTTCATCAATTATTAAACACAAAAAATCTGCCGCGAACACAATGCAAATTTTCATTCCAAACGGAATCCACAACTAGATCAGAATTCATAGAGTATACAAAAAAAAAATAACATCAAATGAAACCTCCGCAATCCCGCAAAAAATAAAGGTTACGCCGTAACATTTAATTCACCAAATAACAGGATTAACGATGGGACGTGCCAAATCCCGTCGACGTGTTTCGAGCCGCACAAAAGTTCATTCCCATAGAACCTATTCGGTAAATGTCTCACTTATAAACATGTGTAGGTTAGACATATCTTAAAGATAAAATTTTCATAAAAATTAGTCATCACATCATCCTTATTATAAGTCTACATTTGGATATAAGTCATCCCAAGAAAAGGGTAATCCAGCCCATAACAGCCGTGCCGGGAAATCGTGTTGGCAACCACAGAGCGCAGCTATCGCGACGGGGATGCTGCTGCCCATCCCCGCCCTGTACATTTGAGCCTAATTGTCCCGGATATACCTACATCGGTTCTGGTACCTTAGTCGCCTTAGACTACTGGTACAGGGGGAGGTACTATTCTACTCTGCCGGTACGTCATGGCTCCGCCGTGAAATCAATGCCCAGTTTAAATAATTAACCATAAAACCGTGCGAGATAAAACGTGACATAATTTACACGATTTTAAACCGAACGCCGGGATCAACGTTGCATCCCGCGAAATCCCGGGGACGTGTTTCGATCGGCACCAAACTTAATTCCATTCAACCGTGTCCTTTGCGACGTCCACCGGCGAAATTTCGTTATCCCATTTCCTGGACAGGCTTTACGGGACTAATAGGGACCCATGTTTTAAAGGCCTATTAGTGGCCAGCAACATCAGGCTGCGGTAATTAAATATGGAGGGTAAATCAATCTCTTTCCTTGCTAATAATGCAAATTCAAATTTGCCGGGAGGTACCGGCAGAGTAGAATAGTACCTCCCTCTTTACCAGGTGTCGTAAAAGGCAACTAAGGTACCAGAACCGACAGATGGGTAGCAGCATCCCCACCGAGAAAGCTGCGCACTGCGATTGCTAACACGTTAGCCAAGCGCGGCAATTATGGGCAAAAATATTCCCTTCTTGGGGAGGCCTATGTCCAGCAGTGGACTTCCAATGGCTGTAATAATGATTGTAAATATTTAAGCGACTTTGTATGTTTGTAACGCTTTTATTAGATAAGTAATTAACCGTTTTTGTTTAAATTTGGTATAACGATAGCTGGAAGCCTAGGGAAGAATATAGGCTGCTTTTAATCTCGGTAAAGTTTCTGCGGGATCACATATAATGTAAATTACACGTAAACGGAGTAACGAGCGGTAAGCTATTTTTTTTTATGTTACCTGCCAAACCCGATATAAGGACAAACTATATCAAGATCAACTAGTTAGGCTAAACTAGTTAATCCTAACGCGAAAAGGAAGAACTACTTTAGACTAGACAAAACTAGTTTATTCTGAAATCGGGTTTGGCCGGTGCATATAAAAATACTCATGTTACATAATATGTTAAAGAAATTTACCATTCCACGGACGGATTACGGACAATTATTTTAATATGAATATATAATGAATAATAAGAAAAGTCCCGAATATTTATTAGGTCAAGAAAGTATTTTGTTTAGAACCTAAAACAGAAATAGATTCCTGTCCACGTTCAGTACTCATAAGAAAACTCTTCTAACAGCTCTGTAACGCCGTTTATTTAACTGTTGACATCTTTTGTTTGAGGTTTCGGATACCTTTCGGCAACTTACTTCATTCTAAAAATCTTATAGAACCGATCAAAATATGTAAAATCTTACATAAATCTAATTTTGAAGCCGTTAAAATAGTAGTTTTATCAAAATTCTATTAATCCTAGAATCCGAGCTTTTCTTATTAAGCGGAAGAAAAATGTGATGTTCAAAAAGAAAAGGATCGAACTATAGGCAAATGACGTCACCGCCATAAGACGTCGTGCGCGCGAAGGCAATAGCCAGACGTCGCCATTTCAATCCAATAATTTATTATAATCAATTAACATAATCAAATATTGTTAAATTTTAATTGTAGGTTAATAATCATTCCGTGTCCTAAATACTATGATAGACTTTAGATCAAGACAAGCTGTTGACTCAGAAAAATGTCAAAGTCAAAATCAAATATGTCTTTATTTAGTAAATATAGATTCTCTAATTACAATTTTACACAAATGACCGCTGATCCTGACAAGCAGTGTTATAAGAGTCATTTAAACAAATAAATAATTGTGTGTAAAATCTTTAATACTAGTCAGGCGGCACCAGACGGGTCTATTGACTAGTTTAGAGCATGTTCATTACGCGAGCCATTAGAAAAGAACCTGTAAGAAGAACTGATGGTGATATGGGTTTCAATAACACCTAAGGGTAGGTATTATTGCAACCCTTACCGGCGTTGGTGCTAACAAACCGTTATCTTTAACGAATAAACAAGTTGACGAGACAGTGGGCAGGGCACGTGGCAGAACTGAGGGTCGATTAAGCTGAGTAGAGACCACGCACAGCGTAGGCAATGTAGACATCTGATCTGGCTAGAACTAAAGAATTGTGGAAGTTTCCAGAGGAAGCCAACCTCCACCATTGGACGTCTTACCGGGAGATTATAGTTTATTTTCTAAAAGCAATACCAAAAGATGTCACCGTTTTATTTTTACATTTTAAAACAATAAAGTGTAATTCACAAAACAAACAACAGTTGTAAACCTAATTTGTAGATTAAACAATCTAGTAACAAGTGTATAAATCGATTATCCTTCAATTTTAGGTTAAAAATAAACTCATGCGTTGCTTCTGAAAACGAAGTTTTATTTCGTTAGTTTCTTACAAATACGATAACTTATTTAACTACCCTATTATTATAACTTTACCTGAAAACGAAGAAACGACAATTAAAGTCTACTCTTCCACCAATTATTCTTATTTATCTATTTTAATTAACAAATCTATCACAATAAATCTCTTTTACAATGCTATTTTTTCCATAACCTCTCAACTGACCATTGACCTCAGACCAAGGATTCCCAGACTCTAGCGCTTGTCAGTTGTCAATGTCATTGGTAATGTAGTAAGCGCGGCAAAATTCAAAATTAAAGAAATATTATTTCTTTACATGTATATTTACCTACAATATCTATAATTTTCACCATAGATAAAGTTTCCGCAAATAATAAACATAACTAATTGAATAGTAATAAATGTTTGATAACAAATTTAATATATCTAGTGGTCACCTCGATACGTAGATTGACTGGACGCAAACGTGGACGAAGGGGGTAGGGGGTAGGTAAATATCTTCAGCTGTGGAGAGCCCACGACTTCGTTTCATAAGACATTCGGAAAAAATGTGTGCGATATATTAAAATATTTATTACACACCTTAAAAGAAAGGCTCTCTGCAAATACAACTTCTTCAAAAGAACTATATGTTAGTATCGCTATACATAATTATTTGATTATGCCCAGGTTTCAATCCACAAAAAACTTAATCCCATTTAGCACCAGCGTCCCTTCCCGTTCCATTACTTCCCGTCCTATCTCACAAGATACAAACCTTTAAAACTAAAAATCCCGATCCAATTACTATAACATTCATCGAAGTATCGACTCCGCCGGTCAATGCCCTCGGCGAAAGGAGCTAACGAAATTCCGCGAAAAACCTCCGTTCTCATCAAGGAACTCCCCAACACCCACCGAATATGCCCGACCACCCGAATCTGGCCCCCGAATTCTTATTTCAAACTCCAGACGGAGGGGGGTATCGCGAAACTATTCTTATTTTAAAATCTCTCTCCACGGAATATGCCACGAAAGAGGTTCTTATTTTAAAAATATCACGCTCCACCAAAATTTTCTTATTTTAAAAACTTGAGGGGGGGTGCGAACGTTCTTCCGAAATCCGTTTCCCCACCTCCCCGATGGCCAGTTATGATATTCTTATTTTAAAATCGCTCCGAGCGTTCGGATTCTGTTATTAAGATGTTGGTGTGTGCAAGCTTTTATGAGACCGCTCGAACGTGAGCCAGCGCGTCTAAGACACAAAGGAGTCGCTCGCAAATAAGTATCTACCTAGCTGATATATCGGAGTACGAATGCACGCGACGTAATGAAAATTCTCATAACACGTAATAAACGATTTGTGATTGAGCTGCAAATAGTTGCAACTTTGAATAGCGATAAGTTCTTTGTGTTTCGGAGGTGGAAACCGCACAATCGGGCCGACGTGTTGCCTAGCTAATCTATGCTACTCCTCGAGGGATTAATCACGGTGAATGTTCCAGAATATTCCACGGCCCTTCAATCGATCACGCAACAAAACAGCCGCTCGAATCCCGACCTACATGACCTACTTACTAACTTTTCCTTGAGGGCTTACGACACTCGATTGTAATTCCAAATTTGAAATTACGAATTCAAACCGGGGAATACGGCCGGCATCGGCTTACAAATGTTATACAACTGGGCATTATGTCTCCGAGAAACACGAATATAAGTTGGATTTTCAGAAGTTATGTTTTAATGTGATACGTACTGGCACATTGTAATGTAATACTGATAATTAAAACTTGATGTACCTACAATTGTTTAAGCATTAAGTTTGAATGTCACCAAAATATTGATTATTACAAGACGTTTTAATTTTGTATCTACGAGTATTGTAATTCGAAATTCAAATGCCCTGTGCGCCGTAAAGGACTGCACGGCGAGGGATTTGAATTTCAAAAATGGAACACAAAAAAGCGGGCGCGATGCAACCAATAATCTTTCCCGCCAATTTCCATCGCTGTCAAATTTGGGACCGCGTCCCCCGGCGCCCCCCCGGATCAATTTACGATAACTCGGTTTCAGCTCTCCGTCCCTCTCCGCCTTAAGACATCCACCTATCCCCGTCTCCTCCCGGATAAGTTCTAGAACTGGGCAACTGATTGCCGTTGGAAATAGGTAAGTGGACATTTCTGTTAGTATTTTATGATCCCGTCAAGGCTTGATCGTAAACGCTTGTTCAATAAACTTTAGACCCTCTTATCATTTAGTTAGATCAAATAATTGTTATTTCGGTGGCTAAGATGATTTACTTTATTGAGAGTATACTTGTACTGTATTTTATTTGATTATGTTTCATGAAATACAATTCCATTTGTTACTAACATTATCTTACCTTCAAATAGTGTAATAGCTTAAATATATTTTTAAGTTCGTGCATTTGTTTTTCTTAAAAATATTGTTTTAGTATGTAAATTTCATAAGCATGAAATATCATTTCAAACTTTACAATGTTAGACCTTATTTGGAGTCTTAAGGAAATTTGATATCTTAGTGTGACGTCTTAATTTTCCAGGTGCTGTGTTTTTCTCGTCCACAGAGCCGGGACCATTCTCTCACGCGGATATGGCCCGGGACTTATTTTTAACTGTTGTGTGCGTTACACGTGCGTGTGTGCGCGGGGGTGGTTGTGTGTGTGTGTGCGTTTGAAATATTCCCCCGTAGCGTGCCGCTCGGAATTGATGTTTTTAATTAGTTTCCAACGCTTTTCGTTGCTGGCCAGTATCGTATTTTTATAATATTACATATCAGAACCTGCGACACCACCCTTTAATCTAAGCACAGTGTGCACCAATGTCTGGCGTATTGGCAACACTGCTGTAACCAAAACAACACCAACATAAACTTTCAGTATAGTTAATTCATAAACAAAAGCGCAGTATCGGGAGGTTTAAAACTTTAATTGAATTCACCATTCGCGTTAAACAATTTCGTCAAAGTTACACTTAAATATAAAACGAAACTACGGAGCCGGTGACCCGGAACGCTTCCTGAAAACTTTCCTTTGTAAGCGAAAATTGAATAGGCGGGAAGTTCGTTCGCTCGGCAAACGTCGCATTGTCGAAAGCCTGACGGACATTAAAATAATCCAATAAAAAAAAATAACACCTCATTTTGTGTATTCAATCTGCCGTTTTCCTTTTTCGAATACAAATCGGAAATACATAATTCACCTTTTTAAAATTCAAATTCGGAACGGCGCCGATACAAAAATTCGTAGGAAGTTTGAATTTAAATTTGGAATTTCGAATCTTGTGAATCATGTGGAATTTCATTTGAATGCCACTTTGCGGTGCCACAGCGTATGCGTGTCTTTTTCACGAGTGTTGGTTTACTGTTGGATTTTGTGCGAGTTCCGCTTATCTACGGTTTGGGTCGGTCGAGTGTGCACGCGTACTTCTCTATATTTGTAGGTGGCAGTACCTGTTGCGTCCCGCTTTTGTTTTTGTTGATCGTTTGCTAGTTTTGGAGTTGGCCGACTGTTTGGATTTGAACAAGTTTATTATGAAGCCACGTGGAGTCATACGTAGGCTTCAAAGTTGTATTAGGTTTTTTGTTTATTTCAGCGTGGAGCGGAAAATAGTACGTTTATTTCAGAAAATATTCATATTTAATTATGCAATGCGATTATGTCTCGCGTTTCCGAAGGAATTCTTCGTTTACTTTTTAAGCGTGTTTCGGGATCGTTACTCTATTTGATTCATTTTACGAATTTTGTGGACTCGTTTGGTTTTCCGAACGAAATTTAAGTGTACAAATGTTGCATATTGCTTTTATTTTTGGCGCGGAGCAATTGGATTTTCTGTTTGTAAATGTACTCCGGTTTTGTTTTTACAATTTAAACGTTTGCTTACTTTCTACTATTTCATTTTGGGATTATGACTGTGCTTGTATTCGAATTTATCTAGTGGAATTAATATATTTCCTTTTAGATTAACTGGAAATGAATAACTAAAGGCTTGTTCAATTTTCAATTGTTTTTGACGATTTAAAAAACGAACTCTTCTCTGAAAAATAGAACAGCCGTTCCATTTTCAAACTGGAGAGTAATTTGATTACCTACAGTAATTTAAAAATAGATCGTCGTTTTATTAATTGCCGGTCACGCGTCTCAGTTTCTCGGCGCCGAAAAAGGTCTTATCCCCGTTTATCAGGGGAGGCGAGGGGGGAGGGGGGGCTAGCTCCGCGCCTGTGTGAAAGAATGCCGGGGAATCAATACGGACGGCACATTAAATTGGCCCGCCAAGGGCTAGCTTGACCCCTTTAGGGGTTTTCGGTGCGATTTCGTCAACGTCTTTCACGTTGGGCTGTTAAATAATTTGGGGTAGGTCGTAGTTTAGGTGATTATTAAGTTTTGTTTGGAATTATTTTTTGATAATATTTAAAAATGTCCTAAAAACGGTTGCTGCAAGGTGACACGAGGCGTGGAACAGGAAATTTATAAAGTTAAATGAACCGAATTTTAAAGCCGTTAAAATAGTAGTTTAATTATTATTATTTTGATATATTTAATATTTTTTTCTGCGTGATAATATTCACGCCTAATATTTTTTTTTTAAGAACCCATAATGAATGCTATCACTATTTCGTTTCATACGTTTTCACAAAACTCACTAGTTAATTAAAACGAAACGTAAGTTATTTCAAAACAGTATCCTTCAATATTAAACATTATATAATTATTAATAAACACAAAAGGTCACAAGTTACGTGGCCATGTGTAAGCGATAGACGCCATCTTTAAAATCTGAATAGTGCTGGGAGAAGTGTGGGAAGTCGAGATTAAACTTGAGTTAACTAATTCAGGAACAGTTAGGGGTTGTATATCCAGTTGTTTGTGTTTGGATTGACGAGGTTTCGTAGAGGCATTGACCTTCCCTAAATATAGAAGGGAGGATTTGGTTATACAAACAAAAAAATTGTTCGTTTCTTACACCCTTATTTCACCGATTTTATTTTGTATTTATATTGAAATTGTTTCAGACTGTAGTTCAGTATTTTGATCGCGTAGATTTTTTTAAATGTGTGTAACTTTCTAGTAACCTTAATCAACCGCAACTTTTCTTGTCTTTTTATGACATGTCACAGATTTTTTTTAATGTTAAAAATTGTTTCACCGGTTTAGATGTGAAAGATTATCAAATAGATAGACATTTTAAGTACTAGCAGTGTGACCCGGTTTCATTCGCGTTAAGTTGTAGAACAAACTTAGTATCATTTATGCTCCGGTTTCATTCTAACTTTGCACCACACTTTACCTATATAAGGGATGATCTTAGAAAAAATATTTTACACTTCTTGCATAATTTTCTATGAAAAAACCTCTCATCATCATACTCATTCGAATGACTTTAAAAACAGCGAAAGTTCATACTAACTTTTTTATGTCATTTACGCAATTTTCTTAAAAATTTAACAAACTTGAAATTTGTCTGTGTATATAAATATGAAGAAAATATAAATAAAGCTATTTGTTTTATACAAATAACTATTACACACACTACTTTTTGAGTTGACATACTTAAATGAAGTATACATCAATTGTCTATTGAATGTTCTCATCATCATACCAGCCATTGAAAGTCCACTGCTGGATATAGGCCTTCCCAAGAAAGGAGGATTTCTTCCCATAATTGCCGCGCTGGGCAAGCGTGTTGGACAATCGCAGATCGCAGCTTTCGCGACGAGAATGCTGCCTATCTGTACCCTCACGCATTTGAGCTGCACTGGTACCTTATTACCTCTTACGACACCTAGTATAGGAGGAGGTACTATTCTACTCTGAATGCCGGTACTTCACGGTACTTTAATGTCAAGATGATGATGATGGTCGAATATCGACCTCTGAACGACCACCAGTTTATTATTAATTAAAAACACTGTGTATTTAGAACAATGGTGTCGCAACTAGAAACCACCAAAAAGCGCGAGTCGACCCATTTAGCAACTTAATTGTTCTCAGACGAAAAGGTTTACTCCAAGTTTTTATGAATAAAACTTCAATGGGGACAGAATGAGCCATCATCTCAACAATGGTAGGAAAAACAGTGGGGTAAAATTGGTCATAATGAGTCTTCTTGCCTCCCCCCCCCCCCTTGGGTCAAGCGGGGAAATAAAATTTTAAATTGAAGCCGTGAAAAAGACAAAAATGTGAAGACCGAGGGTGTAAAGGTGGAGGCACACTGGCGGATTTCGGATTGTTGTAAATCCTCTGTATAAAGGACTGTCTGACAATCTGACTGACATAGGGACATTGATATTTTGCACAAGGCTTCCTTTTATAGCGTAGAGATAAGAATTTTTGAAAACTCGCCCCCTTAAGGAGTAAAACAGGGGTGCAAAGTAATATAAAACTGTGCTATTTCTGAAGGTATTCGAATGAAATTCAGTATAAAGATTCTTTATTGAAAGTTATGAAACACATTTAAAATAATGTTTATTTGTTACGCTATCACTGCTTAACTGGTAAACCGATTATGATGATATTTGTCATATTGATAGTTGAAACCCAGTGGAAGGACATACGGACATTTCATTCCGGGAAATTCCCGCGAGACGCGATATGATATGAAATTAGAGATGAGCGCCACATAGTATTATCAACCACGACTTAATTTTGTCGTTAAAACAACCGTAAGATACCTGTGGCTTGGCGGTGATACTGCTGCCCATCTCCGCCCAAATGCCTATAAAAATTTATACACTTTTAATTGTTTTTTTTTGCAAGTGACAAATAATAGTTGTTTATTAAGTTTACAGAATCTAATCGTACTAGTAATTTAAAATATTACTTTTTAAATTTTTTTATTAAGACAATTCTAAGGTATGGTTATAATTATTATAATCAAATAAATAAAAAAGAATTAAAAGTCAGCTTGCAACAACAAAATAACTATTTAAAATAAGCATATGAAAGTATGTACGGTACTAATTACTACAGAACTTTTATTGTCTGTCTGCCTGTTTGAGGTAAACTCCGTAACGGCTGGGTCTATTTTAACGGACTTTCACTAGCAGATAGCTGATAGTGTAAGAAGTAACCTCGCCTACTTTTATTACGATAAACTAAGACATAAATACAACGTAAAAAGTAAAATAAACCGTTTAAATAGTAAACGTCCAGTGCTAGACATAAGTCTCACCAATAAAGGAGGTTTTTTGCCCATAATTGCCGCGCTGGGCAAGTGTGTTGGCGATCGCAAAGCGCAGCTATCGCGACGAGGATGATGCTGCCCACCCCCACCCTGCGCATTTAAGCTGCACTGTATCGGACGGATATACCGTCATCTGTCGGTACTGGTACCTTAGTCACCTCTTTTGACACCTGGTGCAGTGGGAGGTACTATTTATCCAGCCGGTACCTCACGGCAGAGATATTTTGTAGTATACAATATAACAAAATACATTTGAATAAATAATTTCGCGATGGAATTTTGTTACAGCCGTGTGTATCATTCTTTATTAGAAATGAACTTCGTCTAGAGCAAGGAAAATGAAAATTATTCCATGAATTTACTGAATGCTATTTAGCGTTATTAATATATACGAACATTTAGTATTAAATAGGTATGTCGGTGTGTCTGTATGTGGCGCGAGGGAACGACCATTGACCAGAGACGACGGACCATTTAAAAGACACATTTAGAAAATATTTAGATTTTTTTTGTCTGCGACTTTGTTCTTTTTATATCTCATCCTTGAGGAACTCTTGCTACTCCAGGAACGTCTTATACGTGTTCAGACAACTGAAATGTGCAATCCTCGTACCGAATTCTCGGGGATGTGTTCGGAATCAAATGTAGCCTACGTGTTATTCTAGAATATAAACAATCTCTGTGCAAAATCTCATCCAAATATGTTTAGCCGTTCCGGCGTGAAAGAGTGACAAACATGATCACATCTATACATACATACAAAATTTCATTCTATACGTTTTCGTTTACAATATTAGGATGAATTAATTACATTTGTACAAGGAACTCGGAAACTCTTGGATCTAGCTGTCTAAAAAAAGTCATTTAATAATAGTTCTAGCGTTAAAGAGAAGCAAACAAACAAAAAAATATTTATTTATTTTAATTAGACCAAGTCAAGAAACAAGCAAACATTACCCAGTTATATTATGTCACATGACCCAGTAATTTTAGTGTCTCACTTCAAACCGGAACACTAAAATGCGAAAACTGCTATTTGGCGGAAGATATAAGCGAGAGTGAGATTCCAATGCAGACGACCTTTGTGGGAGGTTAACAAACCTACGAGTTTAAAAGTAATATCGAAGCTTTTGTTTGTTTGACGATCCCGTTGGCGCATTCGGTGGTGTCCCTCTTGTGTGCCAATGGTCACAGGTTCGATCTCCACTAAGACAAATATTTGTTAGAATATTTGTGTTTGTTCTGTCTATAAAATATGTATATATTATATTATATAGATATGTTTGTAATACCTCTGTCGTCCGATGTCCGTAACACAAGTGTTTTAAGCTGCTTATCTCGATGTCAGGTCAACATTTGTGATGTTGTGTGAATTTATTTATTTTAAACAGTCTAGATTTAATAGTATTTTCTGAATAAAGATTTTAGACGTGACTATTTTGCAATCAATTTATAAATAGCGCATGATTGAAATAAGACAAAGGAAAAACTAACAGAAATTACAAATCACTTTCCTTAAGAATATTCCCCAAAGAACTCATTCCCGTCGCTCTCTTAAATGCTTTTCATTAAAAAGTGATATATAAAGTAAACTAATTATTTATTAAAAATTGTTAACTATATTATCTGGTACCAGGTGGCAGAGTAGAATAGTAGCTCCCTATATACCATTTATCGGAAGAAGCGATTGAGGTATCAGAACCGACAGATGGCGGTATATCCATCCGAAACAGTTTAGCTTAAATGCACAGGGCGGGGATGGACAGCAGCGTTCTCTTTGCGAAAGCTGCGCTCTGAGATTGCCAATACGCTGGCTTAATTATGGGTAAAAAAACTTCCTTTCTTGGAGTGGGCTGCATCCAGCAGTGGACTTCCAATGGCTGGTATGATAATGAATTGTTAATATATATAAGTACAAACAATATTAATTTACTCATTTTCACACACAACTTTTTTTCTATTAAAAAAAAAAGATATGCATTTATATTTTCTAAATTTGTAAAAAGTACACAAAAAAATCAGTGCACCAAACTTAATGATATTTGGCGTGTTAATCAATATATCGTATCGATCAATAGCTTGATCGCTAGGGAAAAATAAAGGCTACTTTTTATCCCAGTAACACGAAGTTTACGAAGATATAAATCGAAAGAAAACTACGAACGCCTAACTAGTCAAAATCATACGACACTCATAGTTGGATTTATATTGGGCTTCTAGCCCCATGGCTTGATAGCATATGGCAAAATCGAACAGGATCAAATACTGAGCAAAAGTGACGATCCTGCGGGAACGAGTTTTTATATCAACATCTCCAATGCTCACACAGGCAAACATTTACATATCCGCATTATATAAAGAAGTTGTATATTATATATTTATATGTATATACCGATGCATCTTAATACAAGCCGAGCCCCCCCCCCTTTACTATTAGGCACACAAGCACCGATACGGTACTATCTTTGGAACACACACAAACTAATAATTAATCATCCGACGTCTTCCCACTGCCCCCACCCGCCCCCCTCACCCAAGTTTAATTCCTGGTACAGTACCCCCCACTTTTTTCCGAAGCATGTTTTCATTTTGTCCGTCTGCGGCCATAAGAAGCGCCGTTTCTGAGTACAAATTGAATTTTGTGGTCTCTGTGAATATTTTAGCGTCGGAACGGGGATATCGGGTGGTTTCGGTACCACTGCTGCGTCTGTTAATTCCCTTTTTTGAGACGGCCATGTTTCTTCGGACCTGCACTAGGAACATTCTGGATGCCAACGTTCTAAGTGGGGATGTGTTTCCTTTGTTCTTTATGGTTTTGCATTTTCTTTAGTCCGCATTTATTGCGGAACACTGGTTAAACCTTTAGCTCGATACTACCAACTCATTATGCCTCATTACACATAGCTTGATTAGAATGACAGATGTCAATGCAACTACTAATACGTCCCACCAGTTATTCATATTGTTTCTATTACAAAGCTTTAGATATAAATCATAATAAAATTTGACGATGGCGCTGATAGTAGTGATCTTATCTTACGTGCCAGGGGTCATGGGTTCGATCCCCACCCAGGACAAATATTTATATAATGATAATTGTGCTTGTCCTTTATCTGGGTGTTAAAAATATGTATTTAAGTATTTAATTTGTGTTTACTCTGTTGTCTGATTTACGTAACACGAGTGATTTAAGCGACTTACCAGGGAGTCACATCAATGTATATGATGTTGGGTGAATAATACAAGAGAACACACCATTAAAAAAATTTAGAAACACGTTAACTTGACAGCTGTCATTCTGATCAAGCTTTATTAAAAACCCTATTGTTAAAAAATAATTAATTCATATTTCCCTGGGCTACGGCATCACGAGTGAACAGCTGGACCAATATCTTTATGAGAGCATTCTTATTTCGAATTAAAGAAACGTTAATATAAACTTACTGTCACTGTCACCTTGTTACTTTTGACGTAACTGACAGTTGAGTGACAGTTGGCGCGACTGACAGAATGTGCGCAACAAATATCGTTCATTTATCATGTAATTTTATAATTTTTTTCTAATTCAATAATCATAGTAAAAACAGTATTTATTACTGGGGTTTTAATAGTCAGAAAACTTTCAAGCTTCTGACCATGATTTATTATTTTTTATGTAGACTACAATTTTAGTCTATCCACGGTCTTCATCATACCAGTCATTGGTAGTCCACAGCTGGACATATAGGCCTCACCAAGAAAGGGGAATAATGTCTATAATTACCGCGCTGGGCAACCGTGTTGTCAATCGCAAGGCGCAGCTTTCGCGACGTTGATGCTGTGTTGGTTCTGGTACCTTAATCGCCTCTTGCGACAACTGGTACATGGGCGGTGCTATTCTACTTTGTCAGACCTCACGGCTCAATAGAATAGTATCTCACCACTGTTGTAGATCTTTCTTTTTAAGAAAAAACAAATGCTGGACCGATAAGCGTCACCTGAGGTTACAGACCTTTACTACAAGCTTTATTGAGACAGAAATGTTAAAGTTACGATAAAAAGACCTCCTGTCACTTTTCAGTCAATAATTGACACATCAATATAGACATGTTTATGTTTTTAAAAGTTTTAACAGTTCGAAGTAGGTAGGTCCAGCGGCAGACTTGGCACGAAGCCCGGGAAATAATATGGGTCAGGAATTCGTACAGTCGACCGGCATAGATGGCATATTGTCGCCAATTGCTGTGTGATGCACAGACAAACATACATTAACCTTTTTCTGAAATATATATATATATATAAATCAATGCGGCTGAGGTACCGGAGATGGCCGTATATTTTGGGTACGATCTGATGAAATATGACTGCAAATAAATTCAACCAATTGTCATTTGAGGATTTTATTCGGTAAACCGCAAACCATTCGTTGCATACTACTGAATGGTTTAAAAAGTACAAAGGTCGCTCATAATAATTTCACCGCAAAACGAGTTGTCCAACTATCCAAAGTCCACGAAGTATCCCCCGCGAATATAGCCGACTCGCTTTATCAACGGAGCATCTTTTAAAACGAGACCAAAAGAATATCTAATCAATATAGAGAAAATTGTAACTCATTGGCGCTGTTTGGAAGATTCCAAAATGGCGGACGGCCACGGCACTGGACAACGGTGTATTGCCAACATTAAATAATGCACGAAAAATGTTGAATATCCAAAATCTAATTAACTTCGACCGCTAACAAAGAAAGCTTTGTAACATCTTACGTCCGGATAGAAAGAGACCGCGAGAAAAATGCACTCCCCTCCCCGCCCTGGGGTGGCACCCCCAGAGGGTGGCTGTGTACATTTTTTCTTTCCTTTTCTTAAGACGAAAATTTGTTACGCTTTTTATACTTATACACTTGGGGTGGTGGTCCCGATCAATATGAGGGTGGCCTCCCCTTATCAATTTTTCGTGCTTTAGTTTTTCCTTATTATACGGTACCTGAGTTTAATTATTATGGATGATAAGATGGCAGGGATGCTGTTGCTTCGGTCTTGTTTCGAAGTCTTGTTTTGTTTATGGATTGGTTTACGTGTCTCGGAGGTTTCAGAATATTTGGTACCTATATTAAGAGATAGATAAAAATTTCAAAACTTGATCATCTATGTATTTATAATACACATTTAAAACTCTTTCGAACTCAACAAGACAATGATTGGATTGTGTGGATACATACAAGGATATGAAACATTAAATCTGTGGTGACTTAAACAAGTTAAATGTACTATCAGCTTTTGTTGCAGTATCCGCGTCGACTACCATAACTTGGGGAAGTCCCCGATTCGATTCTCGAACATAAAAACAGTACAGAACACCAATCACATAAAATTTATAAATATTTTCTCAGTCACCTCGCCTCACCGTCAAAGAGGAGTTGAAAGCTAAATGTAAATCATTTTGCACTCTGTAAAAGGTAAGAGGGCATCTTTTGCCCTCCAACGGTCAAACTGAGATCTGCGAGGCATTCACGATACCCCATCATGTTACGAGCTCGCTCGGGTAAATTTACCATTACCTCTTTATAAATAACTTAAGGTAAATCTTTTTACCCTCGACCTTTTTCTCAAGTTAGGTTATAAAATGATTTGGTCTTGAAGGTCTCGTATACTTTATAATCTTAATGTTTATCTGTTCGTGTGTCTTTGCAATTATCGTTATGTATTTAAAATTATATCTGTGCATTAATATGTAGAAGATTTAGTACCTCTATTTAATGAAATAACAAACAGATTAACATGAATTCAAATGATTAAAAATACATTACATTTAATTAAATTAAGCCATATGGTACCGGCGGATTAGAACAGTACCTCCCCTTGTACCAGGTGTCATAAGAGGCGACTCAGGTACCAGAACCGGTCAGCGATATATCCATCAGAAACAGTGTAGCTCAAACGCACATGGCGGAGATGGTACAGCAATCCCGTCGCAAAAGCTGCGCTCTGCGATTGCGAACACGCTTGCCCAGCATGGTAATTATGGACGGGATATTTCCTCTTTCTTGGGGAGTCCTATGCCCAGTGGTGGACTTCCTATTTATTATATTATTAATATGTATATGCTAAAATAAATATTTTGGTATGTGTTTTAAGTTAAGAACTCGCTGTTAAGCTCCAAAGCTAACGACGTAGCCCGGCGGATTAGTTGAAGTGGCAGTGGGCAGGGCACTACCTACGCAGATCCGATGGCAGATGGAGTCGTAAGGTTCTGGAATGGAGACCACGTACTGGCAAGCGCAGCGTAGGGCGTCCACCCGCAAGATGGACAGACGATCTGACTAAAACCGCAGGATCGCGCTGGACACCGGCCGCATACAACCGGTCCTATTGGAGATTATATATCCTATATATACTATACTATATATATCCAATTGTGGGCGTCTTTTGGCTGTTATGATGATGTAAAGCTTTTAAGAATCACTCAGGTTTGATTCCCGCTATTTGATACAAGTAAGTTTTAAGTAATCTCAGTCTGATGCCAAAATATGAACGTGCATTTGAGCTACATTGTTTCGTATGGATATACCGCCACCTGTCGCCTCTTACGACACCTGATACAGGGGAGATACTATTCTACTCTGCCGGTACCTTACGGCTTGAAGAATAATACTGGTCACTAAATTCACTAGTTTTTTAATACTTATTTTCAAAAATAAAGAGAAATCAATTGATTGGCCCGATGGCGCAGATGGTAGTAATCCTATCTTGTGCGCTAAGGGTCATGGATTCAATTCCAACCTAGAGCAAATATGTGTTTGTTCTGTGTCTGAGTGTTGAATATATGTAATTAAGTAGTATATTTGTGAATCCTCGGTTGTCAGATGTCCGTAACACAATTGGTTTAGTGACTTACCACGATTTCAGGTCAATGTATGAGATGTTGTGGGAATTCATTGATATTTTCATAATTCAGTGCGGTCATTGAACCTGACCCACGCAGTACCAAAATCCCAAGCGATCCCGTTAAACTACGATTATTACCTTATTTGTCCATCATTAATGCTAGCCTTAGATCTTAATATTATTTTATTTCTTTTCTCCCGCCGGAGGGCGGCGCTCTCTTGCCTCCAGTTAAGTCAACAGAGGTGAATAATTAAGACTTACTTTTGACTTAAAGTTAAATTTTTCCTTTTTATTTTCGCGTTGTCCTTTTTTGACGAGTTTTTTTTTACTTGCCGGTTTTAGGTAAGATGCATGCCGTGAGGTAGTAGCAGAATAGAAAAGTAGTACCTCCTACTGCATCAGGTGTCGTAATAGCCGACTAATGTACCAGAACCTTATTATTTTTTGGAGAGGCTTATGTCCAGCAGTGGACAAAAACCTACTCAATATGAACCAACAAACAGTATTACAATTAAACATATAAATTAATAATCAAACAAAACAACTATAAATACCTATGCATTATTATATTCTGTACAAAGTAAATACATAATTAAAATAACAAGGTAGGTACACCAAGTTAGCCATGATAGTTACATCGCAACTCAATTATACTCGACTTCCTAATCTAGTTAGAAAATGAGGAAAAAACCTCAAGCCTCGTTAAAACGGACCAATCTGCGCAGTCTAAAATGCTAATGGGACAACATTAAACAAATTTACATAGCTAGTATGAAAAACGTAAAACCGGTTGTCTAATTATTAGAAACAATGACAGAGTGCGCGGGCGCCATGTTGGCGCGCCGACCAATGGCAGCGCTTCCCGCCAAGGTCGCGCGCAATGTCAAAACTAGCGTCGCTTCCTAGTAAATTGTCTAGGCCAACGGTTGCTATGAAAGATAAGTTCTGCCATTTTGTTTTCGATTGCAGTTATCGCGACTCGACTGTGTTAGGTTGGAGTTGCGATCATCATGGCATTTAATTATTTATTTTAAATTTATATACATATTTCGTCACTGTGGATTAATCAAATAGTTTTCGAGATATAAATCATGTTGACTTTTAATGTTTTCAATTTGCATCCAGCTTCGAGATTGGCTGTTTGTCTATGAAATGCGTGAATTTAATATTGATAGGGGAATGTGATATTTTGCAATGCATTGATTTAATCAACTTGCTTAACACTGGATAATGTAACTAACTATGATAAAGGGATTATTTTATGAAATTGAAAGTAGGATGCCTGGAAATTACTGGTATGTGTGATAAGTTCGCTATTGGTACTTACTTGATTACTATCTGAGATCTTGTCCACTACTGGATATAGGCCTCCCCAAGAAAGGGGGACTTTGCCCATAATAGCCGCGCTGGGCAAGCGTTGGGAATGCTGCTGCCCATCCCCACCCTGTTGTATTTGATTTACTATTTTGAGTGGATACAGTGCCTTCTGTTGGTTACCAGGACCGACAAATGGCGCTGTATGCCTCAGTCTACTGTTACGATACCTGGTTCTGGGGAAGGTACTGTTCTATTGCGTTTATTATCTATCTAAATATGGATAACCCAAAAGATAAATCGGGTTCTTAAAGCACTCCAATTCGCATTAATTACTAGAGATAGACCTTTTACAGGTCGTTAATATTGGTACCTAATTCTCACCTATTTCTACCGCCAACGTACCGGCAACTTCATGTCACAAGGTTGACACGCTTGTCATGTCTTGTGATGACACGAGTATCTTATTAGCTGCGGACGTGTTTAATATCAAGTAGACCGTATGATAGATAGCTGACTTCGTAGGATAGATAAAAATAATATTAGGCCGTCGCAAGTCGTGGTCCTTGCCCAATTTCACCTAAGGCCAGTGACATTTCTATGGGAAAAATTCCAAAATGGCTGATGACAATAACTCGTTAGGGTTGAACAATTTCAATGTCCAAGCAATTCAGTACAGAAATAAGTACACTACGAATTCTCAGATGTAATGGTTGCCGACTACAATAATCAGACACTAAAATACAGGTTACAAGAACTTTTATTATGTCCAAAATGGCGGGGTTTTCTAATAATGGGATTGTCTAAACCCGTCGCGGCCGGCGTTCCGGCGGGAGTGAAAGCATGACCCTCTGATCTTAGAAACCTGCTTACAACGGATGAATCTGTAATTCTTAGTTTTAAACTGCGGTAGGGTTGACAAATGGTGTACAAATAGGTATTATTCAACTGCCGGTCCCACACGGAATCTCTAGTTATCCGACAATTATACCCGATATTATAAGACAGGACAGGACATTACAGGACTGTCCTAAAATACAGGTGTAACCTACCTTATGGTACAAACCCCCAAAATATTGTGTATTTTTACTAACTTGTTTTGTTTTTAAATTATAATTAATTTCTAACGTAACAATTGATCTGCATTTATACTAACAAGATACAGTGAAAATATTTAATATTCTGGTGGAAAAATAGTATTTATTATTATTATCGTTGTTAATTGGCGGCATATCAATGAAAAACAGAATAGCAGGGCAGGTAAGGCAGCAGCATCCACGTCGCGAAGCTACGCTCAGCGATATTTTTGTTTTTTTTTATTAGACCAGGTTGACAAAAAAGCATACAGTCAGCGTGATAGTAAGCGTCACTGCAGCCTACATACGCTCGTCATACATATCATAAGGACATCGCGTTGCCAACCTTGTGACTTGAATATATAATGGCACTTTACCCAGAAATTTTATTGCCTCTTCCACCTTTCAGACCAAATGTCATAAAAACACATAAATTTTATGAACACTGTCTTTGTTGTGTATCAGACCCATAAGTCAATTATGTATTTAGAATTTATATTTTTATTAGTTCTGTTATGATATCCGTAACAGATTCAGACAGACATATTATATATATCTATAGCTATAGCTAAAGTATATATATATATATATATATACTTTAGCTACTTATCTGGGAAACAGGTTAACGTAGTTAACATATGAGATCACTTGTGACTTTATTGGTCAAATGTCATTACAGTCTTTTGGCAACCCTATCCAAAAATCGTTCCATACTGGATCAAGGGAGCGTTCGGGAATGGGAAATATTTTATGTACATACATACATACATCACGCCAGTGTCTCATTAGGGTAGGCAGCGACTATGGGTCTCTACTTGTTACGATTTTGGAATACCTCCCTCGCTTCCCTTACTCTCATCAGTCCTTTCATACCTGCTTGGCACTTCTGACCTGGCCCTTCTTTCATTTCCAAACGGGTTAAGGAATGTCCAACTAGGATCCTATACCAACTCTTCCATTCATTTCCGCTCTATATATTTGTGCAGTAATTGTACTTTCATCTGTTCTTTCTACATGTTCCAACCGACTCAACTTAGTACTTATTTTCATTGCGTATTTGTAGTCTTTGTGTTTGAAACTATCCAAGACGTCTAACTTGCATCAAATTAGCATATTTAATCGTACTCAATATATAGTATACCAAGAGAAATTGCTTCACAATTTCTTACGCCTAGAGTAGTACTCAAGGAGAGGGATTCAAATGAAAAAGCTGTTAAGTGCACTTGTGATCTATTTTTCATATCATTAGGGTTCTGTTTTTTTTCGCTTTTAATATTGTTTATTGTTGATACAATTCTGTTGGTTATCTAGATACTTTCTCTCTTTTATGTCTTACTATTTTATTGAGACTGCATTATGATATTGGTTATTTTATAATGTTGTGTTTCTTATACACTTTCTCGGTAATTTTAACAGTTTCAGGTATCATTGTCATGTTTTTGTCGACCTTTATAGCGCATCCATGTATAAGAGGTTGTGATTTTTTTATTTATCATAAATAGATTTAAGCAACATATTTAGTATTATGTTAATCAGATATCAATAAGAAAGTGTAAGGGCATATAAGCAATACAGACTTTCAGCTTGTCACAACATATAAGAGAAGTCTTACAAGCGTGAAAAGCATTATAAAATCATCTTCAAATCCATATTAACGTTATCAAAACTATGGATACGGTCCTATATTTAATATTTTGTGTCACCCCTTTAGGGGATACATTTTCAAAAATCCTTTCTTAGTGCTCCCTTGCATTAAAAATAATTAAGATCTGATTAATATAAGATCTGATTGACTGATTGATATATCAACGCAGGGCCTTAACTATAAGAGTTGAAAACTTGAAACTATGCACGGGGGTTCCTTTTTTAATGTATATATATATACATACATACATACATACATATATATTTTTTTTTTAACACCCAGACTCAGACCAAACACAAATATCATCATATAAATGGACGTCTTGGGTGAGAATCGAACCCACGACCCTTGGCGCATAAGATAGGCACCAGGCTTGTCATGCATCGGTAAAACACAGCGTTATTGGAATAGTATTGGAATTCTGATCAACTTAGTGTGTTCTGAGCACCTGATGGCAGTATTTAGCCCAAGGTCGAAATAGCAACCTAATCTGGCATCTATTACCAATGACATATATGATGCCGATGACCCGATGACGAGATTAGAGGCGCGTATTATATATATACATTTTTCGAGAACATAATAAAAATAAATACACATATCATCTCATACATTGACCTGATTCCGTGGTAAGTCGCTTAAAGTCGCACTTGTTTTATGGATGCCAGACAACTGAGGAATTACAAATATACTCCATAAATTAATTTCTTTAACACCCAGACACATAGCAAACACAAATGTTATTATACATGTAAATAAAGGTCATGATCATGACACTTTATTTAAGTTTAAATTTGCCGCGCTTTGTTGAGTCATGTCATTGCGATTGCGTTATGAAATGACACATTGATTTATAGGTTATGTTTTTTAAGTTGTCAAAGATTTTTCATACTGGATTTATTTAATTACGCTTTTAACAAAATAATACGAAATAATAGCTGTAAATGCTGTTTCTTTTTCAGGTTAGTAATTTTAATTGTGGAAAATTATACGGTGAAGACAAATACGTAAAAAAACATTCCTTTTCCAAAAAAACTCAATTAAGTTTTTTCTTCAAGAAAAACGAACAGAAACAGTCACATTATATATAAATATTTGCTCTCGGTGGGAATCGAAACCGCGACACTTGTCAAACAAGATAGGATCACTACTATTTGAGCCATCGCGCCCTTCTGAAATAATGATACTAACTTAAGTTACCCCTTATAACACCAGCTATCTGGCAGTAAAATCTGACAATTAGACATAAAAAAAATGTTTGTATAAGTCAGTTCTGTATCTATATCCTTATATACAATACATTTGTATCATGATGTCTGTCCGGGGTAAACTTTTAAACATTTGAGTCAGTTTTTATGTTTTGCTTACTAAGTACTAAGTATTTTTATATTATTAGGTCAGCAAACAAACATACGGTCCACTTGATGATAAACGTGACCGCAGCCTATAGAAGCTCATGTCATCACAAAGTGATCACTAGCGCATCACCAACCTTGTAAACTGAAGATACGAGTAGAATGTCACATTTACCCAATAATTTCACTGGCTCTTTCACCCTTCAAATCGGAACACAGCAATGCGACCACTGCTATTTGGTGGTAGAAATGAGTGAGGGTGATCTGCCAATGCTGTCGATCTCTGTATGATGTTAGACATCCAGAATATATTGATACATCATCACCTGTTACTGCGTGACTCCACTGTAATGATATTGACCTTTGATTGAGTGAATATACAAAGGGTAGGTCTGAAGGGTGAGAAAGGCTGTGATATTACTGGGTTATGTGATATTTTCTAGTCGCAAGGTTGACAATGCGCTAGTGAGACAATTGTGATATTGCGAGCTACAAGTGGCAGTGACGCTTTCTATCACGCAGACTGTATGCTTGTTTGTCGACCTGATCTAAAAGGTAGACTTTACTTTTCAATTGCGTGTTAGTGCATTGTGGGCCATCTGTATTAGCACAATTTTTGGCAGCGTTAAGTGATTGTCGCGAACAAGGCCGCCCAAAATGTCGTGCTGAGATCGTGCCTAATTCAGGGTTGTCACATATAAGAAAAAAAATGTAATATATATATATATATATACATATATATATATAAACAAAAGCGACAGAACCTCTGCCAACTATTTGGAGTAGAACGATCAAAATATGGCTTTTAAGTTCTCTACCCATATAGGTAACAGCCGAGATGGGGGGCAAATCCGTGTGGTACCGGCAGCTGTACGAGGGCGTAAGACGTGACTAAGAGACTGGAATAGTGATGCTGCTGTTCATACCCGCCCTGTGCATTGAAACTACTCTTTTTTATGGATATACCGCCATCTGTTCTGGTACCTTAGTTGCCTTTTACCACACCTGGTACAGAGTGAGGCGTATATCTATATTTTTTTATAAATCCCAAAACATCTTATACAATGTCCTGACTCCGTGGTAAGTCGTTTTAAGCACTTGTATTACGGACGCCAGACAATAGAGGAATCACAAAAAACACAAATATCGTCATAAATTTCGGGTGGGAATCAAACCCACGACCCCTCACGCACAAGATAGGATCACTACCATCTGCGCCATCGGGCTCGTCAAAACCGTCAATATTCATGGAATTTATTGGTGTAAAAATTTCAGGCAGCCCTGTGACGCAAACAGCGCGAATTTTGCAGCAACAGCGATGGTTAAACTCTAACATATTTCAGAACGGTCTGCTGTTAGGGAATTGGACGTTAAAACAAAACGAATTACACATTTAAATAAACCAATGTACGTAAATGTTGTTCTCAGAACTTGATTGTCCAATTTAATTAGTGACTTAATACGACATTAATACACGGAGATCGGTCAAGATAACGTGACAAGAGTGATGTAAGATAGTGGGAAAATAAGCAGTATTGCTATAGCAATACGATCTATCGACGGTGCGGAGTCGAACAACAGTTTTCGCTCAAAAATTTAGTATTTGTAATTTGCATTGCAGCATTGCTTCTGTTTATTGACTATTAAGTGCAGAACAGATTTTCATAGAATTCGTTCCATCACAAACAATGGCACTGTTCGTTCGATCCGGATCTACTCATTGTAATATCATGCAAATCGAAACAGTTATGTTTTTGGGAAGCTACGGCTACTTGAATGCAAAAGATTTACTTTTTTTTTTAGATTAGAAATAAATATACACATATATAATTTCTGTTTTATTAGATTAACTTAGATAAGATTATTTTACTCAAAACCTGTTTAACACTCGTAAAAAAGTTATTTTTAAATATTATGGTTTGCCAGAGGTTGCTGGTAGACTAGAGTAAACCTTCGACTGACGCACCAGAACCGACAGAAGGCGGTATTCCACCTGAAGCAGTGCAGCTCAAATGCACAGGGCCGGCAGCAGCATCTTAGTCGCAAAAGCTACACTTGGCAATAGCTAAGTTTTTTGCCTAGCGCGGTAATTATGGGAAAAATTCCCTCTTTCTTCGGGTCAAAACGTCCAGCAACAGTGGAATTCCAACGGGTGGCATGATGAAGGTTTTATTTCGATTTTCATATCCATTGCCCTCACTTCGAGATATGACGCTCAAAACACGTCTGCTATGGTCATGACAACTGAGGGATTGCAAACATATTTTACACTCGGTCAAAAAACAAATATAAATACTTATCGTACAAATGTTTGTGCTGGGTAGGGTTCGAACCGACGACCCTTGGGACACAAGATCGAATCACTACCATCTGCGCCATCGGGCTCGTCCATAGGTCTGCAAGCTTTGTGAATAACTGGGTTACTGATCTCCATACTCCTGGTAAGATCACGCAGACTTCAAGCATTGCCCTCTCTAAAGACCACGTTTCAATACCATATGTCTTCGACTATAAATACTGAGATATGTCGCATGATTTTAATATATCATTCCAGTCGTTGAACGTCCACTGGTGGATACAGGACTCGCCTATAAAGGGGGAAGGTTGCCAATAAGTATCGCGCCGAACACGCGCGGTAGCAGTCACAGGAATGCTGCCTACATCTGTCGTGTTGCTTCACCATCAACCAGTTCTGGTACCTTCATACGCTTTTAACGAGACCTAGTACAGGGGAAGGTACTGTTTCTGTCTGCCTGTGCCGCACAGTAGAGAAGTATGCCAATAAAAACCTTTAACTGTCTAAGAGCATCTCAATCCAGACCACGAATTCGCTATGTTTTGAGGTACACCGTCAGGACAACTCTTTAATATTAAGGCAGTCCCCGATCTGGTATGTAAACACACTTTCACCAGAGCTGCATGAAATTGCAACAATTCGCCGCGTCCAGGATTAACCGGGACGCCGCCCGGGTTGAGATGCACTACGGTTAACCTGATAGGGATGTGCCGGGATATCGATAGGCCGTATCAATGATATTGTATAGTTAGACTGATCCATTCTATTCATCATTGTCCTACCAAATGGAAAACCCTTCATTCAGGATTTCAAGAAGTTCATTTCAGCCTGTGAAGCCTATATTCAGCAGCAGCCGTGGAACGTCCGCTGCAGATTATAGGCTTCTTCAAGAAAGGAAGAAATTTGTCTATAATTTTCGACTTAGGCAGTCGTGGCGACAACCGCAGTGTAGCTTAGTGACGGGAATGCTACTGCCAATGCCCCTGAAGTCCATTGCAATTGAGCTACACTGTTTCTGGCGGTATATCCACCATATACCGCCTTCTTTTATGATACCTGGTACAGGGAGGTACTGTTCTACTCTACCGGCTACTTACGACCAGATGGACTAACAAGCCTACAGTCCGCGTAATAGTAAGCGTCACCGCAGCCTAAAGACGCTTGTTATTTTGCAAAAATATCATTACCGCGTGACTTTGCGACTAAACTTGTAACTTGAAGATATTGTGTCAGATTTCCCAGTAATTTCACGGCCTCGCTCACCTTTTAAACCTGAAGAACGAAGCTGACTCTGCTATTTAGTAGAGATAGGTGAGAATGAGGTACCAATGCGTACGAACTCTGTATGGGGTCTGCCTCGATGTGATGATTTAGACAGACAGATATTAAAGAATATTAGTAGTTTTGTACTAAATGTTATGCCGTCACTTCTTAAGATTGTATTTTAATAAATATCCGATAACTCGTGTAATGCAATTACGATGGATTTGCCTTTGATTGTGATCTGTAAGAACCGGTTAATTATGAGAATTATCATCATTGTCATACCAGCCATTAAAAGTCTACTGCTAGACATAGGCCTACCCCCAGAGGGGGTATATTGACATTAATTGCCGCGCTGGGCAAGCGTGTTGGTAATCGTAGAGCGCAGCTTTCGCGACGGGCATGCTGCTGCCCATCCCCACCCTATTTGTGCTGCACAGTTTTGGATAGATATACCACAATATTTCGATTCTGGCACCTTAATCGCGACACCTGGTATAGGGGAAGTACTATTCTACTCTGCCGGTACCATACGGCTGAATTATGAGATAATTGTAATTAGTTATTGCATTTCCAATACCAATATTTGGGGATTGTGTTAAGAATACACTTTTTTTTATATGTCACTATAGTATAAAATTAAGTATATATTTCTTGGTGAAGATGAAGCTATCTAATGAAAGAAATTTATAGATTGTGACGAACAAACAATATCTCCTCTTTATTAGTGTTTATAATATATACACTATATTAGTGTTAATAAAACAACTCGACGTTTTGGCCACGATTTTAAGATTACAATAACAAGTACACACTGCAGAAATTTCAATAAAATGATAATTCCCTTATTGATCACCGTCATATCAGCCGTAGGACGTCCACTGATGGACATAGGCCTAGTGTGTATGCGGCCAGTGATCAACACATTCCTGCGATTTTAGTCATATCGTCTGTCCATCTTGTGGGTGGACAGACGCTGCGCTAGCCGATACGTAGTCTCCATTCCAGAACCTCACGACTTCATCGGCCTCCAGTGCCCTGCCCACTGCCACTTCAACTTGCTAACCCACCTTTGTTGGTAACTTTGGTTCTAGTAATTAATTTTTATATCGATATTGCAATAGTGTGTGGGCACTTCACTATTTATTTTAAATCGCGTTATATTACAATCAGAGAATACAACAGGGTGGTACATTTCCTACCAGCCACCAGCCTGAAACTTTCAGTGGAGCTAACAAAGAATTTTCAGCCTTCAGTGTCACAGAAAAAACTGGACGCTATCCCGAGCGCGGTGGGTGCAATTCAGACTGGCATCTCTCTGTAGTTTTCTATGTTGTTTTCGGATGCAACTTATTTGTGAAAACACGAGTGAGCGAGACGGGTGTAGGGGTCTATTATGCGCGGGAGGGAGACGGCAACACACTAAATTTACGAAGCCACAGGTGGTGCACCTCGTGTACAGATACAGGCAAAAATGGCGCTTGGTTTATATTGTTTGGAATTCTTTAATTCAGCCCCAAATATATAGAATTTCCATTTAGTTTTAATGCAAAAGTATGGACTGTGAATGACCATATCAGGATCAGAATGTTTGTGTATCTTCAATACCTAGAGGTTGGTACTATAGGGACCTTTGCCGGAGTAGGCAACCAACCTATAAGGGCTGAAAACTCGAAATTATGCACAGGGTTTTTTTTTTCAAACGTGGTCAAGATTATACAGATTTCTAAATGGTCATACAGAAATCTGTATAATCTTAAGCTTTCTTTTTTTTTATTAGACCACGTTGACAAACAAGCATACATTCCGCATGATAGTAGCAAGCATCAGAGCAGCCAATAGACGCTCGTAATATCACAAGGATATCACTAACGCCGACCGTGTGACTTGAGAATATTATGTCACATACCTAGTAAATTTACTGCCTCTCTCACGCTTCAAAACGGCACACAGCAATGCGAACACTGCTATTTGGCAGTAGATATAGATAAGAGAGAGGTTCCAATGCAGACGACTTTATGTTTGAGGTCTACTTCATGAAAATCTCTAATATAGGCATATGTTCTTACACGTCTTCGTTTACTAAAGTTCCTATGGCTGGCGTGGCGGGAAAGAAGGTAACAAACAATAGACGCAATAACTTCTATCTTTATTAAATAAAAGTAATTTATCATCATTATACTTGCCATTGAAAGTTCACTGCTGGACATAGGCCACTCCAAGTAAAGGGGAATGTTGCCCATAATTGCCGCGCTGTGCAAGCGTGTTGGCAATCGCAGAGCGCAGCTTTCGCGGTGACTTTAACTGGGATGCTGCTGCCCATCCCCGCCCCGTGCATTTGAGCAGCAATGTTTTGGATGGATATACCGCCATCTGTCGGTTCTGGTGCCTTAGTCGCCTCTTACTATTCTACTCTGCCGGTACCAAACAGCTTACAGTAATTACAACTTCAATATCGTTTCCTAGATTTAAAAAATGCGCCATTAACTTAGTCAAATCAACTTGAAAACCGCGCCAAAAGTACAATTGTTTTTTTTAGGGATTAATTGACAATCGCAAATCGATATTTCGAATTTGGAACACAAGTGAATTCTAACGCCATCGTGTACTTTAACAAACGACGACCACTTAACATATTCCGGACAAGAATACTAAGTGTATTCTTGTCCGGAATAATTTGAGGCAATCGCATTGGCTCCCACCTGCTTCAACTCCCACGCAAACCAATCTAATATTCGGACAGAAGAAGTTTCCGCTGAAAATTACAGGACTGAAATATGCGGAGCATTTTGTGTGGAAAGTAGCGCTCTGTGTTTAAAGAAAATTGATACAAGTATTTATATTATTTATTTTGTATTGTTTATTTTGTATAATTTGAAATTGAAAACCTGATTGTGCCAAGACGAGGCCATATGACTCGCACTGGCAAAATGTTTTTGTAGTAATGAATCAGCTGATCCACATAGTTTGGCTAAGATGTAGAGTTTGTGAAGTTAGACCTTGTCGAGTCCAAGACACTACCATTTTGTTTAACATGTATCAATGAAGTGTTTTAGATAAATAACGGATAGTACCTTGCAGTTTGCAATCTGCTAGATAGATGTACCTATAGCTTATAGAGCGTAAAAATAGAGTCGCTTTTCATACCCAGCTTTTGGGCAAATGCCCTCAGTTGCCTTGCAACCATGGTTTATAGATCCTTCCCCTGTACCAGGTGTCAAAAAATCGATTGAGGTTTCAAAACCAGCTTGAAAACAATTGCCATCACGTTTGCTTAGTATGACCACCCTCCCCATAAAGCGTGAAAAAATTGTTTTGAAAATCATCCCCTTAAGTAGAAGGAGGTTGCAGCGCAGGGTGTTGTTTGTATTATATATTTAAGAAACTACTGTCTCAAGTAAATAAAATAACATTGTCAGCAACCCTCCCCACGGTAATAGCACAATCAATAAATGAAATAATCCAATAAACATAATACTATGATCGTGATATTTTTCCACCGATTAGGCTTTGAATTCTCCGTCATAAATTATTCAGCAACGCAAACCGGCCAATTACAATAACTTATTTATACAGAGACAACTGTAAATGCCCAAGAATATGGTGACGAGCTAATGACGCCATACGATTTCTGGTAGAATCACACGTCATTAAATCTGCTGCAAGGCATTTGCTGCTGGACATAGACCTGCCTAAGTGACTTCCAAGTGACCGGTTGTGTCTACCTGCCCAGCGCTTGCAGGTGTATGGCCCCATTGGCCGTCGGGTCCACGTGAACTTTGTAACTTTGCTTTATGTAGACCTCCAGTATCCCCCACTCACCTATATCTACCCCAAATAGAGGCAGTGACATTACTAGGTTATGTGACATAATATCTTCAAGCCACAAGCTGCAACGTGCTAGTGTTATCCTTGTGATATTACGAGATTCTAAAAGCTAATTGTTTGTCGACCTGCTAAATAAATAAATATCACCGGCTATCGCTTCCGCGGGATGAGCCCTGCCAACAACCACTCCATTAGCTGATAGATGCACTGACACCAGCAATCTATGAGTTGTTGTGCTTCACTGGCCTATCCCCAACATTTCTTGATTCCCGCGGAGTACTGGCAGAATTCTTCTGTACCAGGTGGTAATTGTAAGCAAAATATCCCTCTTCTTCAGGAAGGGATATGTCCAGCAATTAAAGTGGGGGAATAAAGTTAATCAAATATAAAGGCCGATTGAGACGTAAGGTTCTGGAATGGAGACCACGTACCGGCAAGCGCAGCGTAGGGCGTCCGCCCGCAAGATGGACAGACGATCTGACTAAAACCGCATCACGCTGGACACGCATACAACCGGTCCTATTGAAGATTACTTGGGGAGGACTTTGTCCAGCAGTGGACGTCTTGTGGCTGATATGATGATGATGAAACTTTGTTACAAAGGATTAGACTTCTACTGTTGTGTACAGCTACATATAACCTAACAAGGAACCACTGAACGCTTGAGCTGTAGAACCACTGAAGAAAAAAGCCACGGTCGTGATGTCGTCGTCTCGCATCGTCTAAAAAAGATATTAACTTAAAATCGATTAAACGCTGACTTTTCACAGGCCAACCGCAATCGTATGGGAATGCCGGCAAATGTTACGTCACAAATGAACCCATTTTTACAATCATCAAACATTTATGGCTCAGTGAACAACTGCACTACATTATAAGTAGAAGGGAAAACATAATTTATTCAAAATGAATGAGCCCAACTGTGCGTTTGTCCGCATACATTATTGTTGTTTGTAAATAAATTGATTTGCAAATATTATTACCAATAAAATAGAGTCAGTAATGTTCTAGATACCATCAAGCAATGGGTTAGTAGAATATTGTGGGAATTGTACCTTTTTTTGTATCAAGAGTCTTGAGGAGCAGGCCAAAAGACCTCCCCATAAAGGGAAAATTTTGCTCATAATTAGCAGGAATGGTGGCGATCGAGGAACGTAGTTTCGCGACGGGAATGCTGTTGCTCATCCCTGATCTGTTTCATTTGGGCTTCTCTTTCCTGAGTGGATATACCGCCATCCGTCGATTCTGGTACCTCAATCGACACTTGGTACATGGGAGGATACAGGGATACCATCATGCTACTCTGACAGTACCTCACGGTTATTTTTCTTATTTATGTATATCTTCTGATATAACTTCTTTTTTACATCAAATGTATTGAGTTTATTTATACAAATATGTATGAAACATTTATCTATTTTATTTCTATATTGTCCGCACCACTATTTTTTTCTGTTTTGTGTAATGGATGACTGGGAGATAATGCCGACTGGCATTAAGTCCACCATTTGTATATGTTCTTAGATTTTGTGCAATAAAGTTCCAGAGGTACCGGCGGAGTGGAATAGTACCTCCCACTCCACCAGGCGTCAAAGGCGACTAAGGTACCAGAACCGACAGATAACGATATCTCCATCCGAAACAGAGCAGTCAAATGCAAAGGGCGGGGATGGGCAGGAGCATTTCCGTCGAGAAAGCTACACTCACGATGCGATTGTCAACACGCTTGCACAGCGCGGCAATAATGGGCAAGACATCCCCTTTTTTGGAGAGGCCCTTGTCCAGCTGTAGACTTTCAGTGGCTGGTATGATGATATTAATAAATGTGATACTTCAGACCTTTCACATGACACAAATTAGTTTTTAAAGAGTGCTGCAAGCGGTTATAATAGGATTGTACGTCTGATTGTCAGTCAGCATGTAGGCTAAAAAATAGACCAAGATTTTCCTCATAAACAATACAATATTTAACTTTGTAATAGATCGCGCTAAAATTGAGTGTAACATAAATACATACAAATTCGTCATGTACTGTCCGCCAACCTTGGAATCTGTCATTGGCTCTATGTAAATTGTCAGAATGTAGGGCTGATTTGATTCCAAAGTGACGCCCTGGACGAGACGTACTTGGTTGCTAAGTTATTCGCGACGGTGCATTGTAAAACTATTTGAAGGTTGCTCTCTTGCGTCAGTGTCTTTAAGTTATGGTTTCAGGTGATATGCCAATTCAGTTCCAATGCCTGAGTGGTGATGGTTCATTTTGTCGATGTGTTCGACTTACGTTAGTGTATCTTAAGCATACGGAAAGTACGGGTAGAATAGAAGAACCAGTACTGGGTATTGTGTATGGTTATTGTCTTATAGTCTGTGTCTGGATGTCTTTTCCCTGTTTTCAGGAAGCGTATAAAGGAAATCACTTAAATACTTATATGACGAGCCTGATGGCGCAGAAGGTAGTCCTGATCCTATCTTTTGGGTCGAGGGTCGTGAGGTTTGATTACCACCCAGGATAAATATATACATTATGACATTTGTGTTTGTTCTGCGTCTGGGTGTTGAAGACATGTATAAAGTAATATCTTTGTGATTCCTCTGTTTTTTGATGTCCGTAACACAAGTGCTTTAAGCAACTTTCTCGAAGTCAGATCAATGTATGGGATGTTGAGTGATTTTTTTTATTGTAATTAAATTTTCGTACGATTTAAACGACCTAGATATAACTTCTTCGCTTATGTGACTTCTTCTCTATTTTTTGTTCTTTCCTGTCGTCCAAGCTAACTATACGCCAATTTTTATCGATAGAGATTCACTAGTTAAGCTGTGAAAGCGTCACAAACGGGCCGACACACTTTTGGCCGAAACATTTGTATGTGTACATAGTAGAAAAGTACCTCCCCCTGTACCAGGTGCCGAAAGAGGCGACTGACGTACCAGAGCCGACAGATGACTATATATCTAAAGTATTGTTACTCAAATGCAACAGGGCCGCAATGGGCAGTCGCGATGCTGCACTCTGCGATTGCTACTACGATCATATAAAGATGACCAATTTTTTTAATACAACTAGTCTTTATATCATATATGCACAAAAACTTCGAGTCCAACGACGCGTCTGGATCCAGCACGCCGTCCAGGTGTACACAAACTGTTGCTTCACTAGCTATAGACGCACAGACAGACGGACGTTAAAAACACTTCTATTGTATTGATTTTGTTCGATCGGAACGTCGCAAGGAGCTGGCGAGTCGCTTAGAGACTTGGCCCTGCACATTATTTGCGAACTTACACACACACGGCATGTTTTAAGACGTTGTTTAGTTTTAAAAATATACAAAAAATTTGTTAGTCTTTTCTAACATCCCATTATCATTCAATCAGCAGTTGGATGTCCACTGATGGATACTGGCCTCCCCGAAAAGGGATTTTTGCTCTTACATGCCTGCGCTTGACAAGTGTGGTGGCAATTACAGATCGTTGCTTCGCGATGGAGATGCTGCTGCCCATCCCCGCCTTTTACATTTGAGTTCAGCTGTTTCAGGTGGATATACCGTCATCTGTTTGTTCTAGAACTTGGTACTGCGAAGTGTCGGTAATTAGATTTTCTTTAGTAATAAAAAAAATTCGTGTTAATATATTTGTGCAGGAACCTTTAAATTTTCTGATTGTGTACAGTTTGATCTAACGTGATAAAAATTCTATCTCAATATAAAGTCGCAATAATTTTTTTATGATTAACAAGATAATAGTTAGGATAGCACAATTTCTGTCGGATTCATCATATCAGCCATTGGAAGTCCACTGTCCACTGGAGTTTAGACCATGATTGCCGCGATGGGTAAACGTGTTGGCAATCGCAGAGCGTAACGTTCGCGGGAGGGATGCTGCCCATCTCCATCCTGTGCATTTAAGCTACACTTTTCTGTAAAGATATACCGCTATCTGTCGGTTCTGGTACCTTACTCGCCTCTTACGACACCCGGTACAGGAGATGGTACTAGTCTACTCTGGCGGTACCTTGTTGGCTTAGTATTATAACGATTATTTTAATAGAATTAATGGTGAACTGTGACTATTTGACATAATTGTTATTAAGATAGACATTGTTTAGTGAGGAATTGTTTAATTTCTGTCGCGAGGTACTGGCAAAGAAGAAGAGTACCTCCCACTGCACCAGGTGCCGTTAGAGGCTAGACTGAGGTACCAGAACCGACAGATGGCGGTATATCCACTAGCTAGGCTGTTACAGCGTGACAAACGATTGACACACTTTCAAATTTATAATATTAGTAAAATATGAATACATTAGGTTGCGTACTGAGTAGAAAAGTACCTCCCCTGTACCAGGTGTCGAAAGAGGCAACTAAAGTGCCAGAACCGACCGATGACCGCATATCTATCCAAAGTATTGTTACTCAAATGCAACAGGGCGGGGATGGACAGCACCATTCCTCTCGCGAAAGCTGCACTCTGCGATTGCCAACATGCTTGCCCAGCGCGGTAATTGTGGGCAAAAAACCTGCTTTCTTGGAGAGGCCTATGGCTATGAGGCCAGCACTGGACTTCTAATGGCTGGTATGATGCTGATGATGTTTAATTTTTGACATTGATATAATAATTATCTTATTACATTATTTATGATTTTTTAATTGCGATTAGTAATTCATATTTTGACTGTGCAAAAACTATGTAACATTAAATTAATTCGGGTAACATTGTACTATTAGGAAAACGTTGGATTATCCTCTTTTGTAGACTCTAAAAGGAATTCAGCATAGATTATGGTTTTAACGATTTTTTTCTTTTTTTTTTAGACCAGGTCGACAAACAAGCATACAGCCCGCATGATAATTAGCGTTACTGCAGCCTATAGACACTCCTATCTATATCACAATTGTGACTTGAAGGTATTATGCCACGTTACCCAGTTATTTTTCACGTCTTCTCTCTCACCCTTCAAAACAGAACACTGCTATTTGTCGGTAGAAATAGGTGAGAGTGAAGTACCAATGCAATTGACCTTTATCTAGAAATCTGGCAGTGTTTTAGTGCTAGACTTTAATCCACCTCTCAGGAACAGTCAAGGGTCTTATGGTTACTGCTGTTAGACCTTGCAAAGGTAATTAATTTCTTATATGCTAGTTGTTACTCGCGACTACGTTCTCGCGAATGTTCTGATATGTGATATATGAGAAATTGTCCGACAAAGTTTCACACACAAACTTCAAACCCCTATTTTCCAACTTAATGAGGATAGTTTCTAATTGTGAAATGATAGCTGATTAGTTCTAATAAAGAATATTTTGCCGTGTCGAATGGACATACCGCCATCTGTCGGTTTTGGTACCTCAGTCGCCTTTTACGACACCTGGTACAGGGGAGGTAATATTCTACTCTAGCGGTACCTTACAGTCACTTGTAAATTCAATTTTATTTATAATGATTTTAACAGTTACATACAACATTTGCTGCCAAGCGTGACGTAACGCACTCGTAGAAAAAAAACAGGTTTACTTCGAGGCTGACTTTGATAGTTGGTAAAAAATTCAGAATGACCACTTTTGGATCCCAGATTTGTTTCTCCAATCAAAAACCAGATAATTGAATTATGGTATATGTTTTGTTATTAATTGTCAAAATATATTATTTACTTTCGGTAATGACTTTTCGATTTTGCGATAATATCTTTTACCTAAGGTTAGATTAAGGTAGATTGAAACTTTTGAACACTAATTGAGTTTAAGTTGAAACTAAGAAAAGTCAAGAATAAATAGTAGGGACCAATGTCTATAATTCAACCAATAAACTTCACAAATCAACAATAGTTGAGTTCAAAATTTATTGTGGAATATTGACTGAATTATAGCAATTACATACCAGCAATTGACAAGTTCACTGACATAGGCGTCTTAATAAAAGGAGTTTTTTTGCCCTTAATTGCCGCGCTGGGCAAGCGACTTAGCAATCGCAGAGCGCAGCTATCGAGCCGGAGATGCTGCTGCCTATCCCCGCCCTGTGCATTTGAGAAACACTCTTCTAAATGAATATACCGCCATCTATCGGTTCTGCTACCTTAGTCGGGGAGCAATGGTAGCTGCTATTCTTCTCTGCCGGTGTCACACGGCGATATTAATAAAGATTAATAAATTAAACAATATAAAAACTGTTGCTTAACAACATTATACAAATACATTATAAATATCCCAACCAGTTTCCTATAGAAAATTTAGCCAAGAGCATTGTCTTAGCGGCGGTTTAAAAAGGGGTGGGAAAGGGGTAAAAGTGGGGCGCGCAAAATCAATAGGGAGGCGACCGGCTAACTGAGTGAAACAGATACGACACACGCCACCCCCGCCGGCGGAAAAATTGGGTTTTAATACCGTCAGGAATAACCCTGCTATTTCGATATTACTTTTAGAATTACTCGAAATTTATTTAGTGTTTTTCATATTTCTCTTCGAATCGTTCTTATATGTCATTGTGTTTTTATTAATATTTTCTTCAAGGACCTGTCTTTGTGTCAAATAATATCAATATTGATCCGTGAAGATGTAACAGACAGAGAAAGTTATTTTCACATTTACCATGTTACAATTAATGTAGACTTAATTTGCAGCAGAGGGAAAATAGAGGTCCTATTAGAACGTTCTTGAACGTCCAGACACAAAGCAGGGAATATGCAAATTTCCCGCGGGAATCTATTATTCTAGATAGAGTTGATTGTTAAGCATAGTACACATTTTTATTAGTTAGTAGTAGACTACTGCATTGATTTAGTTTAAAAATAAGATTCTCACAATTTGTAATTTTTTTCATGATACTATAATTTTTGTTGGTAATTAGGTAGCTTAAATTATTCTTTATCACATCAGTTATCTAACAGTACAAGCCCGGTCAAAATCGGTACCGCCGTTTGGAAGATAAGCGAGTACAAAGTTTTTATTATTGTATTTTTATCGTGTTCCGGTAAAAACTTGGTACATTTAATAAAAACCTGTTCTGACACATAACAAACAGACAGTTCTATTAATTTGTTTGTATGGATCACTGAGACAATGCACAATTGATAATGACCCTTATGTTCAGTCTAATAGAGTGTATATTCTGATCTTGATATATTTAGGTCAGTTATGAATAGAAAATATACAAATGCGTTCGAAAACGGGGAAACACTTTTTATCAAATTTTTATCAAAATAAATCGGTACTAATTTTTTTTAATGAGAAAATGTATCTGTATATTTGTAACGATTTCACGGCTCAACCATTAAACCGATTTTAATCAAACTTGGCAGATCGATAGCTTGGACATTAAGGAAGGATAAAGATTACTTTTAATGCCAGAAAATATCCCGAAAGAGTAGTTAAAAAGAGAAATTCAAATAGACGGACGCTAATGACTTCAGACGGCAAGCTAATACACTTAAAAAATAACTGAGATACATTGTTTATACGAATGGTCTCTTTATCGGCAGACAACACCTTCAGAACAAAGGTATCTCAAAAAAAAAAAATAACCCATAATCGCAATGCTAAGCAGCCGTGGTGGCAATTCCAGAATGTAGCTTAACGACACAGCTGCTGCCCACCGCCGCCCTATTCCATTTGGGCTCCGCTATTTTGGATGGAGGTATCATCATATGTCGTTGGCGGTACATTAATCGCCTGGTAGCAGGTACTATTTCGATTCATTATTAGCCGTGGGGTACGGCAGAGTAGAACAGTGCCTGACGACTGCTAGACGACTAAGGTACTAGAACTGTCAGATGGCGGTATATCCATTCGAAACAATGTAGCCTACGGGCACGGGGCAGGGATGGGCAGTTGTATTCTCACCGCGAAAGCTGCGCTCTGCTATTGCCAACACACTTGTCTGGTGCGGCAATTATGGGCAAAATTTCTCCTTTTTTGGGTAGAATTATGTCCGGCAGTGGACTTCCAATGGCCGATATGATAATGAAGACTTCGTGTAATAAACTATTAAACACTAAGATTAAGTTTGTACTTATTCTTAGTGTTTAATAGTTGCAGACGATTGCAATTACAAAATAGTTTCTCATAAATGTATTCTACGGTTCGAAATCTTGTTATATGAAGTTAATTTCCAAGATTATCCTGAATCTGTGGCAGTCGAATATGACGGCAACATATAGCTGTGAAGCCGGACTGAATCAACAAGTACACACCTGGAACTAAGCCATAGCCACGACAAAGTAATGTATACATTATTTATAATAATAAAAGAGTAAATCGAGTAAGGGAAGCAACAGAGGTATGCCAAGATTGTAACAAGGGGAGATCTATAGTCTCTGTCTACATCACTAAAAACAATAAATTCACACAACATCTCATACATTGCCCTGACTCCAAGATAAGTCGCTTAAAGCACTTGTGTTACGGAATTCAGACAACAACTTAAATACATTTTAACAAGAGGTAGACCCTTTACAATGGTCGTCTGATATGGTACCTCACTCTCACCTATTTCTACTGCCAATTAGTAGTGTTCGCATTGCTGTGTTTCGGTTTGGAGAGTGATAGAGGCAGTGAAATTACTGTGTCATCAGTTCACAAGATTGGAAACACACTAGTGATATCTTTAACCTTGTGAACTGAAGATACTATGTCACTTTCACTGCTATTTGGCAGAAGAAATAAGTGGAAGTGAAGTACTAAGGCAGCCGATCTCTGTAAGAGTACCTGTAGCAGATCTCTTCACACGGTTTTCAATAATGGACGAAGTAATTGACATAAATTGTTTAAATTTATCGATTTAAGTGCGGGCTGATGCTATATTTCTGCTACCATTCGGCAACCAATATAAAAAGAGAAAGGGTTTCATCCAAGATATATAAGAAATACTTTTATACAATAAACATAACATCTTTGTGAAATATCGAACACAAAATACTAAAGAAAGTATTTCTAAGTTCATCCTTGACTATGAATTCACCCCCGCCCCGGTAACCATAGCAACGCACACGTCTTGCAGTATTGGATGTTGTGACAAAACAGCGGTGATAACGAGATATCATATGATACGCTGCTTTCAGGAACATCACTTGATACGGCACTGTCATTTTATACAAATGTCAATTCGGTACGGCGAGTGTGTTCTATTTTCAAATTTAAAAAAAAAAATCAGTTTTTATTCGTTTCCTTAGGGAGCGTTCCATTTTAAAATTTTATGTCTTTTTCTATTTGGAATTATTTAATTATTATTTTCAAAAAAAGAACGTTGCCTTTGACATTTGTTTAAACATGTTTGATATTCAAATTCGAATATCGAAAATATTAAACACTAAAATATCTATATTATGTTTTCATAACTTATATATCATATAATGATTTTATATGAAGTTAGACTATACAAAGGCCTTCTGCATTGATCCCTTACTGTGATCTATTTCTATTGCTAAATAACAGTGTTTTGGTTTGAAGAATGAGAGGCAGTGAAATTACTTGGTAATGTGACATAATATCTTTAAGTCATAAGGCTAACAACGCGCTAGTGATATCGCTCATATTGTGACAATATGAGTGTCTATAGACTGTTTGTCGGCCAAGACTAATAAAAAGACTCTATAGTTAAATCTAGACAATGCTTTAGAAATACTTCAAATTCTTTCATTAGCCTAATTTAAAATATTCTTTCTTTCCTCTTTACATTTAAATAACTATAGGCGTCTAAATTCATAACCTAATTAACTATTGCTTTCCAAATAAACCTTAAGATTGTTTTAGGTAGATCCTAGTTAGGTTTAAAACTATATAATTCATTTTAAACGGTCCTTGCATTAAAAATAGTACAATAAGCAGCCTTGTCCCTCTAAACGATCTGTTTAGATCAGTATACCGCAATCGTAAGCCAAAGCGTAATATCCCCTCCCAGATAACACAAATAGCGGTTATACCCTCTTTGAGTGGTCTCAACGATGGCCACTGAAGTCAAGGTCCGTGCTTTAGGGCGCCCGCGAGTGATCGTCGTCGGTCTAGATTCGATTCCGCAACTTTGGGGGGTGCGGGAAACGCGAAGGCAGAAAAGGATACTCATAAAGCGACCTGGCGTCTTTCCCCGGTGACGCTGGAACTGACGTCAGGGTCAGCCAGCATTAGGTGAGTCCAAATAAAGATGAGCGTTTTGTTCCATTGTTATGGACATATGAAAAAGAAAATGGCTTTTTTATTTTAATCGTTTTTACGTGTACACGTTGAAGATTACCAGAAAGGTAACTTTCAATATAGGTACATACAAATATTATGTTTTTTTCGAAAAAGTAGCAGAGGTCAGACCGGACGAAGTCGCGGTACACAATCAAGCTATATATAATTCACGACAATTTCAATATCAAGGAATAGGCGTAATATAGGCGGGCCCGATGACGCAGATGGTAGTGATCTTATCTTGTGCGCTAAGGGTCGTGGGTTCGATTCCCAACCAGAGCAAATATTTATATGATGATATTCATGGTTGTTTTGTGTCTGGGTGTTAAATGTGTGTATTTAAGTAGTATATTTGTGATTTCCTCTTGTCCAAAACACAAATGACTCACTACGGAGTCAGGTCAATGTGTGAGATGTAGTAGGAATTTATAATACATATCATAATGCCACGTCGCACCGTGTGGAGCCGCAGGGCGAGACTAGTAAGCGATGTGATCGTGCCACCAGTACAAATATTGAATCCCAAGTACGTATAAGTCGTGAGGTTGACGCACACACACACACACGCGCACTTATTGGATTTTGTTTATGTAAAAGGGCTTCCCCTTTAAACCTCACGGGTAAGCAGATTACTAATTAGTACTTTGTATTGCTGATTTAGTTGCGCCGCGGAATTTGTGCTGGAACTTGAAGTTTTAGGGCTTGAGCTGATAACAAATATCAGTTTGGGTAATACACTTTATACGTATAGTACCCCCATAAGAACCTAGGTCTTACAACTGACAGCAGGTTCATCACGCGATCTACCAGAAACCTGTAAGAACAATATATGCATATAAAAATACAAACCCTGTACTGCTTATCATGAATCGATGAGCCTGATGTCGAAGGTTCGGTCCCAGGACAAATATTTATATTGTGTTGGTATACGACGAACACAACATAACCAGGTAGAAGTATTACAGAAGGGCCAGGTCAGAAGTACCAAGAATAAACGAGTGTGTATGCAAGGACTAATTCGAGTGAGGGAAGCGAGCGAGGTATGCCAAGACCGTTGCAAGTGGAGATCTATAGTCTCTGGCTACCCCGATGAGACAGAGTGGTGTATATATGTATAACTCGGAATTCAATTATCATCATATCAGCTATTAAAAGTCCACTACTGGACTTAGGCTTCTCCAAGAAAGGAGGTTTTTTGCCCATAATTGCCGCGCTGGGCAAGCGTGTTGGCAATCGCAGAGTGCAGCTTTCACGACGGGGATGCTGCTCCCCCCTCCCCTGTACATTTGAACTGCACTGTTTAGGGTTATACCGCCATCTGTCGATTCTGGTACCTCAATCGCCACTTACGATACCTGGTGCAGAGGGAGGTACTATTCTACTCTGTCGGTACCTCACAGCAAATTCATGTAACACTATTGTAGTAATTGTTAATAAAGTGTCTGATAAAACTAATAGATAACCTATGATAGCATAAAAACAAACTAAAATAAGTTGCTGTCGGTTTGAACCAGTTTATCTCTGAAACAGCACAACCGATATTGACAAGACTGACACGCACTGATAGCTCATATTACGAGGAGTGACTAACGCTACTTTTTTGGTATCAGTATGTATTAATAATATATATTCTTATCAATCACGAAACATGAATTCCGTGTTTTATAATGAGACTAGACAAAGGACGTCGTGACCAAACATCCATTATTATATTTAACGTAACTTTTGCTTCTATCAAAACATAACCGACTCTCACAGGGCTCGTTTTAAAACAAATACCTTTGTGAGCTGACCTTGTAATAGAGAATAGGTCTATTAGGTCATGTTTATAATAAGTACTAGGTATTGTTTTATGACACGTGGTTTGAAGGATCAAAATATTTGATTTAACTAGCCCCGCCTATAATTGTAGAGCGTGTTTGGTCATTCGCAATCTATATATATACGAAGAGGCTGACTGACTGATTGTCATATTAACGCGGGGTCACTATTAAGGTTAGAAATACTATCCCTACAAGGGTAAAACAGCAATGTATGAAACTTTGCTGTTTTTGAAGTCATTTGAATGAAATTCAGTACAAAGATTCTCCATTAATATACGATTTTGTCGAAACTTGGCAGATTTGATGAACCTTAAGGATGGATATAGGTTACTTTCGATGTTCCTTAAGAAGACCGAAGACTTAGTGTTATAAATGCGAAATACGAATACTTCCCGTATTATTCTTTCCCGGTCTTACTGGTCTACTTAATATTATAGTTTGATACTTTTCCTCCTTAACGAGTTCCTGAGGAACGGAGCGACGGTCCTCCCAAAATAGGCACCTCACTCTCACATATATCTACCGCAAAACAGTTGTGCTCGCATTGCTGTGTTCCAATTTGAAGGGTGAGAAGCAGTGAAATTACTGGGTAATGTGACATAACATCTCCAAGTCACAAGGTTGGTCGAGCAGTCGACTTCCATGTTATACCGAGTGATTATTGCGGTGACAGATACTATCACGCGGACAGCATGCTTCATAATAAAAATATATCCCAGACGCAACAAAAAAGCAATAAAATGTCGAAAACAAAAAAATGGTACGTAAAATTTATTATAGGTCTAAACATTTGCAATAAAAACAACTCAACTAAAAAGTGACTGAAGTACAAAAACGACACTAATGCAAAGTAATTATAGATTCCATTTTACAATTTCGTTATGTGCCGTGTTGTGCCTTTTTTTTGTAAAACAGCGAAATGTCGGGTAATGTTACTCATTTACAATTCGTCTAGACCCATTGCATTTCGTCAAGGCCGATACAATGCATTACTTTTTTTTTGTATTTGACTGGACAGTTTTGGATTAGTGTGTCACGAATTTGAAAACCAAATTGAATTTAACACAGCTGGCAATACAAAATAAAGGATATTACATCGATAGCCGGCCTTCAGTTATTCAAAACCAAGTATTTATTATCATATATTACTTGTAAATCTGAAATTGCTGACGGAACTTTCCCGTATACCAGGTGCCTGAAAACCGGAAACGACACCGCTGGCTATAACACCCTAAGAAAAGGGAGTATTGCCCATTATTGCCGCGCTGGGTAAGATTGTAGGCAATCATAGAGCGCATCTTTCGCGACGGGGATGCTGCTGCCCATCCCTACCCTGTGTGCCTTTGAGCTACACTATTTCGGATAGATATACCGCGACCTGTCGGTTCTGGTACCTTAGTCGCCTCTTACGACACCTGGTATAGCGGGAAGTATTATTCTACTCTTCCGATACCACACGACAGAGGGTGGTATATTCATAAGAAATTGCATAACTAAAATGCAACCGGGCGAGGATGGGCAGCAGTATTCTCGTTCTGAATCTACGATCATTACGGAATTTATTAGGGAAATTCGCTTTTTATTGGGTAGGCCTATGACCATAGACAACTCTTTATAATTTCTAGAATATATTATATTTATTGTTAAAGTTACTTTTGTATATGCTATCGACTAAAACAATTAACAAAGACATGCCCAATGTTCGGGTCAGCAATCCAATATGGCTGACGCAGTAATACGATCAACTGTCACTAAAAACTGACTGGTCACCAATACTAATGTAACGTATGACCTGTTGACACACTAATATTCATGTGCAAAGTCCAAACAACGTCGGACCATGATTCATTTGCAGCTAATAATTGATTAGTATGATACAGTATTTTTTTTTCATCTTCACTGCGACGTCTGAATTTATCGATCCCACACGGACTTCCATTTTTGGATAAATGCTTTTATAGACGAGATTATAGACGGTCGCGAGCATTGCTTTTAAAATAATGAATTACGTTTTTAAATTTTTAATGTTTAACCGATTGTTAAATATACTTGTATTCTGACATTTTATTCTTCTTTTTGTATTAACATTATCACTAAATTATATAATTGTAATATCCGCCGATGCTGGTATAACCATCCGGAACAACAAAGCTTATATACTGCAGGTCGGGGATGGGCAGCAGCATCCTCGTCGAAAAAGATGCGCTCTGCGATTGCCACCACGCCTGCCCAGCAGTTATGTGAAAATCCCTCTATCTTAGGGACGCCAATGCCCAACAGTGGACTTTCTATGGCTTATATGATGATGGTGATGATTATATCATTACAATTATATTTTTCGTATATCTATTTAAAATATTGTATCTTTTTCTATATAATTTATAAAACTTTGTGCTTATCGAATCGTAATGCGTTGTTTTCCACACAATGTATATGTATTATTCTGAAATAAATTAAATTTTAATGAAATGCCACTTAAATTACTAATAGCGGCTAACTGTTTGTAAAATTTATAGTTGAAATATTTTTTTAATACTAATAAATGCTGTTGAAATGAGTGCACTCCAAAGTATGTATGGTGTGAGTTTGAGCGATAGATTAAAGAATAATGTGATAAGAGATCGATGTGGTGTAAAGGATGATGTGACAACAATAGAGAAAGGAATGTTAAGATAGTTTGGACGTGTAGAAAGAATGGATGAAAGTAGAATGACTGCACAAATATATAGAACGGAAGTGAATGGAAGAGTTGGTATAGGACGACCAAGGCGAACATATCTTAACCTGGTAGAAGAGGTATTAATGAAGGGCCAGGTCAGAAGAACCAAGAATAAACGAGCGTGTATAAAAGGACTAATGTGAGAAAGGGAAGCGAGAGAGGTATGCCAAGATCGTAAAAAGTGGAGATCTATAACCTCTGTCTACCCCGATGGGACAAAGGCGTGATGTATGTATGTATGTATGTATACATGATTTATTGATCTTCTATTTAATATCTAAATATTTTATGAGACCTTTACATGGAACTAGTTGCGCCCTGGTTTCACCCACGTGAAGTTGTAGAACAATATTAATTGTACATATATGTAGATATTACATTGATCAAAATAATTTTACAATCAAAAAACTTACATACTAACTTTACACTACCTTTTCTACCCCACTTTCAATGAAGAACCTTCATAATGAATTTCATTTGAACAACTACAAAAACAAAGTTTAATTTTATCCTTCCGTTTTACCCCCTTAGGGGGTGAATATTCAAAAAACCTTTCTTAATGCTCTCCTCTAGTTATTAAGGTATAGAAAACAATTTTAAATATCTAACCTTTATAGGTTGATATGTACAACATTCAGTTTTTTAGACCTAAATATTTAATATATTTATTTGAAACTGTTATATCTTTATTAAACGATTAATTAATTTTGATTCTGCTTTAACCGTTAGTATACTATTTACTCATATTTTTGGCTTTACCGCCAGAGTAGAATAGTACCCGCTGTAACAGATGTCATAAGAGGCTACTGAGGAACTAGCACTGACAAATGGCGGCCACTCCAAACACCGTAACCTAAACAGGCAACAGGGCGGGGATGGGCAGCATTCTCATCGCAAAGCCACACCTTTTAATGGTCGCCACGCTTGCCAAGCGCGTGCTTGGGCCTGATGATGACGTATTTATTTCACAATAAGATCCCTTCTTACGAACGTAAATAACAAACAATCAACTTAAAAATTAAAATAACAATTTTTACAAGTCCAAATGAGCTGACGCAACCGCGATAATCAAATAAAGTTCAAGTTACACGCTGGATGTTAGACTGATGACTTAGTTGCCTTCACACGGATTGACATAAGTAAGCCGTAACTTGAAGCCTAAATTCTCGTGGAAATTAATAAAAGCAAGCTAAAGTACAGATAATGGGAACTTGACACGGGAACTGTTCTTAAACCAGCTTTTTAAAAACAAATCGAAGCTAAGCAAGATTTAGATTTCAACTAACAACAGGAAAACATTTCTCACAGTATCAAAATATGGACAAATAAAGTGGAATATCTGACTAGAAACGTAGGATCGTGCTGGATGCAGGTATACATTCTAAAAGTAATATAATTTCTTTGGGAGACCAAATATCACCAAGAAAGGGGGAAATTGACCATAAATGCCGGATTAGACAGATATAAAAGATACCGCAAAGTGAAGCATCTCGACGGAGACATTGCGACTTTGCGTGATCGGAGCGGTCCGATGGCTGCCACTCGAGGACGGCTCCAGGGCTGAGCCTTGCCTCGAGTATGCCATCGTTGTAGATTGGTCGGTGTTTGATAAAGATGAGGAGTAAGCGAGCCTAGCCGCATTTGTGCTTTTGGTATTTGTTTGAAGGGGCAGAGTGCACGCGTCCGCCAGCAATTAAAACAATTTATTTATTTAATTAAAAGTTCATGACCATCATTTTACATTAGCCGTTTGACGTTCACTGGTTAACTTAGGCCTCCCAAGATTCATCATTCATCAAGGGTTTTTCACCATCGTTGCTGGGCTGGGCAGGCGTGGTTACTATGACTTTCGGATAAACTACCTCCACCTGTCGACTATATATATAGATGACAGATTGTCAAATCAACGCAGCGCCTACACTCTAAGGGTTAATTACAAATTTTGCATAGGGGTTTCTTTTATAACATAAGGGAGTACTAAGAATGGATTTATTTTTCAATTTACCTCCTAAAGGTGTAAAATGGGGGTGCATTCCCTACTAATATTATAAATGCGAAAGTAACTCTGTCTGTCTGTCTGTCTGTTACGCTTTCCACTTAAACCTCCCAACCGATTTTGATAAAATTTGGCACAGACAATCTTTTAACCCTAGAAATAAGGGTAGTTGGGGGTCGAAAATGGGGATGAAAAGTTGTATGGAAGTATCGCTATTGTTTGGACTAGAAATGTGAAACTTAATTACCAGGCCATTGATTCAATATAAATAAACATGGCATTCAAAGTTTATATAAGTAAAGGTTAAGAGGCATGGTACCCAAAAAAGCTATTCCACGCGGACGAAGTCGCGGGCACACAGCTAGTGGTAATATAAAACTTTGTTGTTTTTTACATTATAGCAATGACTTTCAGTTCGAAAGTTCTTCGCTACTATCCCTAACTAAAAACTCAAATATATGCTATAACACAGACAGAAAAAATACAAATATTCAATATACATAGTTTACCTGGGTGGAGAACCCACGACCTTTGTCGTCATCCCGCCATCTGTCGGTTCTTAAAAGACAAATACTTTAGACAATAGAATATACGTTGTAATACAACAATAATCAATTACGCCATAACAATTCAAGAGTATGAATGGAAGCATATGCCGTGTTAGGGCAATCTTAATATCGATTTGCCTCCAACCCACCGATGCTAAGGCGAGTCTAATTTGAGATAGTATTCTAGAGTCCTTGCTAAAACGAAACATGATTCGTCAGCACAGCTACGCGTACGCAGGCAACGGTTCCGTACAATAAAAACGACAATATATGTATTGAGACTATTTATTCACACTATTGATCGCCACGTGATAAGTGATTAAGTGATCGATGTTTTTTAGACCAGGTCGACAAACAAGCATACAGTCCGCATGACAGTAAGCGTCAATGCAGCCTATAGACGCTCGTATAATATCACAAGGTATTACTAACACGTTGCCAATATTCTGACTTGGATATATTATGTCACATTACCCAGTAATTTCACTGCCTCTATCACCTTTCAAACTGGAACATAGTGACGCGAACGCTGCTATTTGTCGGTAAAAATACGTGAAAGTAAAGTACATACACAGATGACCTTTGAATGAGGTTTACCTCATGCAGTGTCAAAGTTGTGACAATTTAAAAAGGAATGTGATAGATGTACATGAAGAAAAGATGGATGAAAGTAGAATGACTGCACAAATGTATAGAAGGGATAATGGATGGTTGATAGAGGACGACCTAGGACATACCTGAACTAGAATAAGGTATTAAAGAGGGGCCAGGTTAGAAGTACCAAGAATAAACGAGCGTGTTTGAAAGGACTTCGCAGCAAGTTTAGATCCAGTCTGTACCGATCATGATGGGGATCGTGATGTATGTATAGTCACCCGGTGTTGAAAATAATAATAATAATTCCCGCAACATCTCATACATTGACCTGACTCCGTGGTAAGTCACTTAAAGCACTTGTGTTACGAATGCCAGACAACAGAGGAATCACAAATATACTACTTAAATACATATATTTTACACCCATACACAGAGCAAACACAAATATCATCATATAAATATTTGCTCTGGGTGGGAATCGAACCCACGACCCCTGGTGCACAAGACAGGATCACTACCATCTGCGCCATCGGGCCCGTCAATTCTACTACCACAATTGTGTTTCAAAAGTGGTTCTACCACAAATTTAACTTTTTTTATAATTTGTAGCAAACTCTTGACAGTCAAGACCAAAGAGAATATAACCATTAAGGCCTGTAGACAACGAATGTTGTCTTTGAATGTATTTTACTTAAGTATGATGTGTGTCACAAAAGTCTACAACTGGACATAGACCTCTCCAAGGCTTTTCGGCCATAATTGCTGGGGAAGCATGTTGACAATCGCAGAGCGCAGCTTTCACGACGGGAATGCTGCTGTCCATCCCTGCCCTGTGCATTTGAACTGCACTGTTTCGGATGGATATATCGCCATCTGTCGGTTCTGGTACCTTATCACCTCTAACGACAGCTGCAGTGGGAGGTACTGTTCTACTCGGCCGGTCCCTCACGGCAGCTTTCAATTTAACTGTTATAATGATTTTCGCGCGTTTTATCTTTGAAAGGTTAAAAGTATTTTATATTATTATATAGGGCTAAAACTATGAACACACCAAATTTAATTAAAATCGTCCCACCAATTAGACCGTGACAGCGTTTCAAACAGACATAAATTAATAATGAAATATTATGTTTAAACTTTTGACAGCATCAATATTAAATGCTTGATTTGATCATGACGGATTGATTTAACACACTTTAATAACGTTTGTGTTTGGACGTAATCTATAGGCTGCATCAATCTATGTTCGTTCTACGGTTAGTTATTGAAAATGAATGTGCCGATTCCTTAAAGAAAAATAACGCCAGGTTTATCCCACGGGAACATTTCGGGATAAGAAGTAGCCTAGGTGTTATTCCAGACTAAAAACTAAACTCTATAACAAATTTCGCCCTCACCAGTCCAACCAATCCGGCATAAAAGAGTACCAAACACACATACAAATGTTTGTAAAATTAATTGGTCATAATCTACAGAATGAACGGCGGGACCCCGAAACATGGAACACAGATGCATAGAAGCCTACATCGAGCATCGAGCACAAGGTCTCCTATCTAGGTCACAGCGTTTTGGTACCTAGACGCCTAGCTCGTGTACGCACTATCTAGGGTGTCTGAACGCTGACTGCACGTTATTTCGATCCGTGGGCTTGGATTTGTTGCTTTATTTACAATTGTTTATTGACTTGTTTATGTTTATTGTTGTTTGTATCTAATTGCTGTTTCGGATTGTATTACTTTTTTTAAATTCATAATTGGTTTTTTCCACTTCAACCTTACTCTAAGCTCACGAATTTTCATAATTTTGCGGGATTATAAGTATTGTCGATCTACAAAACGATTAAACATAAAACAATCGTATATTTGAGTTAGATAAAAAGTGATTGCAAACTGAATTCTATGTTCATGCCATGAAGGTGAAATACATATCGACAGTCATAAAGTCAATTGTCGTAAGGGACAGCAAAATGTAGGTTCAGAAGAAAAAAAATATTACTGGAAAATCTACTTTGATTTATGGTTTTAACAAATATTAATAAAATTATTAACAAAAGTCTGAATAAATACAAAAATTTACGCCAATTGTATTTCTGACCGTTGATATATGCTAATAATATATTTTCTATAGCATATGTATGTATTGCATATATTTATATTTATATTTATATATATATATATGTATATATACAAATTTTATCTTTATTATATTGTCTGCACGACCATATTTTTTTTAACTGTTTCGTGTTACGATTGATAATGTCAACTGCCATTCAATCCGCCATTTTGTAAATTTTGATACATTGAGTGCAATAAAATTCATTAGATAAAATAAATATATTCATTCGCGCAAACTTTCATATATAAAACATTAATAATATTGTCGAGTTTATTAGATAGCAATAATTGGGTCAATGTTACATCCAATCTACCCAACTTTAGTTCTTGTGGTCTACATTGGTACCTAACTCTCACCTAGTTCTACCGCCAAACAGTAGCGTTCGCGTTCTGTGTTCCGGTTTGCAAGGTGAGTAAGGTAATGAAATTACTGGGTAATGTGACATAATATCTTAAGTCATAAGGTTGGCAATGCGTTAGTGATATCCTATAATCGAGTGTTAAAAGGCTATTTATGTTTGGCGGTAAAATAAGGTGCATTTGTAAAATACGTTATAATTTTATTTTTTATTTTCTAGACCAGTTCGTAGTTGATAATGCAACTTGACATAAATCTCCCTAAAGCACAGTATTTTATCATATTACAATAATTCCTACAACATATACTTCTACTGGACTCCAAAACAAGTAGCTAAAGACAATAAGAAGAATTATAAATATAACACGCAATACATAATCAACACCCTGACACTGAATAAACACAAATGTTCATCACGAACATGTGTGTCAAACCCACGACCCTTAGCGCACAAGATATGAACACTACCGAATGCGCCATCAGGTCAATTCAAAAGTTTATTTATATATATAAAAGGATAATCTGACTGACTAAATGACATCAATGCAGGGCCTAAGCTTTTAAGGGCCAGAATCTTGCTTCTACAGCGTACAAGGCACTATGTAAGGATTTTTGAAAATTTACCCCCTAAGGGGGTGGAATGGGGGTGCAAAGTTAGTATCAAACTTTGCTGTTATTAAAGTTATTCGAATGAATTTCTCTGAGTCTTCTTTGAAAGTCATGAAACACGTATAAAATATTTTTTTTAGGTAATATTCCCTTAAGGGGGTAAATTAGTACAATTTCTACAATTTAGTTAGTACTTATATAAGGAGGGTGTTCTTAATATTGTTTAGATTTAAAGTCCCATTTTCCCTTCCACCACGGAACTCCGAAAATGTATTGAAAAACAAATGCTCGCTCAATAGCCCGCGTACAAGGTAAACGACACGACGCCTTCGTTTTTCGTCATTCCCGTCGGGTTTCGTTGTTTTTCGACGTTTCTCTTCTATTTTTTTCCCCCGACGTTTTGTGTCGTTTTTCGCGGCCGCCGGCGGCTTGTTCTGCGAATTTCACCCGGTTTCAGTCCAGCTAGCGATTTGTGGAAAAAAGTTTTGTTAGCACACAGGAAGGGGTGGAGTGGATTATTGAATGACGCGTTTACGAATAAATATTTGGATGAAGGTAACATTTGGTTTGTTTTCTATTAGATTCATAACATTATCATAGCAGAAGGTAAACGTTCAATGCACATAGAAGATAGGCCCAAAATAGTGCGTGGTGGTACACCGTTTCGGAAGGATATACCGCCGTCGATTCTATTATATTAATCGCTTTTTACGACACTTGTTATAAAGAGAGGTACTATTATGTTCAGCTGGTACCCTTAAGCAAATGTTTTTTTATTTTAATATGTAGATTAAATTTGTTTGAATGTCAACTTTGAGTATTAAAGCGGTCGAAATTGTAGCCATTAATGATGCTATTTCAATGAGAATGAGTTTGCTATGTTAGTTGTCCCTATTATATATATATATATATATATATATATATATATATATATATCTTCAAGTCTGTAATTTTAAAATAATCGCTTCCTACTACATGCATATGAATGTAGGTATATACGGTACACATACCAAAAAATATTTTTGTAAATATTTTGTCTGTTTGTTCAGGCTAATCTCTAGAACGGCTGAACCGACTTGGATGGGACTGATAAGTAGTAATGTTGTCTAAAAGGAGCGGAGCATTGATTAAAAATGTGGTAAATACGGGTGAAAAATTTACGTTCGTTGCATGCGCTGCGTGGAAGTTTCTAGTTCGAAAGAAGTCACAATTTACAATTTCAAAGTCACAATTTCACGCGGACAGTGGCGGCAATCTTCTAAAGACGTGATAGCACAATTGGTATTCATTTATATAGCCAGTAAAGATGACAGTATAGGGATCAAGTCCCGTTTGAAACCTGCTACAAGCCGCGCTGTTTTAAATAGGTATACCGCGACCTGTCGGTTAGAGGACCTCTGGCCTCTTACGTCACCTATTACAGCAGGTACTATTCTACTTAGCCGGTACCTGACATACATTATTTATTATAAATGAAAAATTATTCAATCAAAAATCGACTGGCACAGTACGGTAGGATCTATCCAATACGCCAAGAGTTGAGGTCTCAATTCCTACCTAGGACAAACATGTTTTTAATTCAATGCATTATACTTATTTGTAATTCCTCTGTCATCTGATATCACATACGAGTGCTTTAAGTGACTTATTTCGGAGTTAGATCAATTTATGAGATGTTTTCAGAGGTGATTATTGCCTTGGGGTACCGGCGGAGTAAAGAAGTACCTTTCTTTGTGCTAGTAGTCCTTCATACTCTCTTGTGTAAGGATTTGAGCTACTCTATATCTAATATACCGCCATCGGTCGCCTCTCACGACACATGTAACAGGGGGAGCTACTATATTACCACGAGGCTATTTACTAATATTATAAAATTATACACGCAAACCGACTCCTCGCCTCCTCTGTCCATATCCATTTCGGCTAACTAGTAATTACTAGGCGACAATGTTGCGCCGCGCCGCGACGTCGCGCGACAACCGCCCACGTTGGGCTGACCCACAAAGCTTGTTGCACACGAGTTTGGACGGTGTTTCAGTTGAGATTTGAATGTCTTTGTTTTAATACAATTGTTTGTTGGATCTGTGTTCTTTCTTTTAAACTTTATATATATCTATATAAAAGGAGAAGTTGACTGACTGACTAGCTGAATGACCTACTGACTGACTGACATATCAACGCAGGGCCTAAACTATAAGAATCCCCAATATGGCCAAAGTTCTCCGAAAAATCAGGAATTTTGGCTTAGTTCCCGCGCTGTTGGCAATCGCAGATCGCAGCTTTCGCGACGGGGAAGCTGTTGCCCATAACGTGGAACTATGCATTTGATGCTACACTGTATCGGATGGATTTATCGCCATCTGTCGTTTCTAGTACCATACCGCCGACGCCTGATTCTGAGGGAGGTACTACTTTGCCGGTACCCCACGGCTTATCTGAATTTATATTCGCAATTTTTCATTATAAAAATAATGTTAATACAGTGCAACATATGTCGGGATAGCTAGTAAGCCTTCAGTGCGTCTGAAATTCAACAAAGAAGCCACAATTCAGCCCACATCTACAATACATCCACCGTTTAAAGGGTTCATCTCCCTGAAAACCCCCCCATTTGGGCAAAACAGAACGCTCACCGCGCGCCGTGAAATTGCACTATCTGTAATTATCCAGAAATTACGACTGTAATGACTCTAATAGCCACTGAAAAAAACTGAAATACGTTACACATGTCGCTGGGAAGGCTTTTATGGATCCACTGGTAGTGCCCCGCTGGTTCACCAACGTACTTCTTTGTTACCCTTTGAATACAATTTAGGATAGAGATTAGACAGACAGTCTGAAGAACAGAGACAGACATATAGGCTGCTTTCCCGAAAACATTTTTCCGTAGGATAGAAATGGAATTTAATTTTTATCGTGGGCAATTTTTATTACTTTTCGATTTTTTTTAAATTTCCACGCTAGGCACGCGTGAGGGCAATCGCATCGTAGCTTCGCAATGGGAATGCTGCTGCCTATCCCTGCCCTGTTGTTGTTGTTCCATTCTGTTGACATACAGCCATTGGAATTCCACTGCTGAATATACACGTCCTCAAGAGAGGGCGAGTTTTGCCCGTAATTACCGCGCTGGGTAAGCGTGTTGGCATCGCATACCGCAACTTACGCGACAGGGATGCTGCTACCCATCCCCACCCTGTGCAATTGAGCTACACTGTCTCGGATTGATATACCGCCATCCGCCGGTTCTGGTACCTTAATCGCTTCTTACGACACCTGGTCCAAAGGGAGGTACTATTCTACTCCGCCGGTACCTCACGGTCGTATATATATGCGGTCTTCAACAAATTAAATATCAAAAATCTTAAATGCACAAACGAAGCTGTCAATACCCGAAGTCGCAGCTTACAGTCTATGATGGCGCGATTGGTCGGCCGGTGGCGGCGGCGGCTTAGTTTCGGTTTGACTCCGCGCAATATCGCCGATTTAGCTGACAGCGCCATATCCGACGGTACTGGTTGCAAAACAGTGTACAGCCTAAGTATTTTTAATCTGTCCATTTCTTTACTTTTATACCTTAAAAGTATAATAATAATAAAAAACACACATCTCAAACGTTCCTGACTCCGAGGTAAGTAGCTTAAGGTCCTTGTGTTACGGACATCAGACACCAACTTAAGTACAATTTTACTGGAAGTAGACCTATTTACATATTACAAAGGTCGATTGCCTAACAGACAGACAGACTTACTTTCGGATTTATAATATTATAAAGTATAATCTTTATCCCTTGATATCCATTCAGGAAAAATGGTCATAAAGAATTTATATTAGAATTATAAAATTATTTTAAAAAGTATTTCGTCTACTTGAAGATATTACCCACATTTACATGAGGTAGACCTCATCCAAAGGTCGTCTGCATTGGTACTTCAATCTCACCTATTTCTACCGCAAAATAGAAGTGTTCACATGTCAGTGTTTCGGTTTTGAAAGGTTAGAGGGGCAGTGAAATTCCTGGGTAATGTGACGTATCTTCATTTAACAAGAATGGCGATACGCTAGTGATATCTTTGTGTGACGAGTGTCTATTCGCTGCGGTCTTGGACCATATCATAAAAATATCACCCAGACAGAGCACAAATATCAAATATCATATAAATATTGGTCCTGGGTGGGATAGAACCCACGACCTTTGGCGCACAAGATAAAATTACCATCTGCGTTATTAGGAGCGACAAAATATGTGTTAATCATGAAAAAAAAATTGTCAGGTTAGCTCATTCAGAATATAAATAAATAAAAATAATTTTTAACCAATTTTGCTGACGGTACCCATTTTCCGGAGCCGCGGCGTTGTCTAGGCGCGCGCGTCGCAACTTCTATGCGGACCGTACTTTCATTTAGTTTGTCAAGTGTTTTGGAAACCAACCAGGCGATAAGGCTGCATCCGCGAGCATCGATACCAACAAACGAGCTCGTAGACTCTTCACATCATTCCAGGATTTGTGCACACAGTGGTAGAGGCGCAAGAGCGAGTTTATTTACTTATTTTCTAGATAGCTATTTTTTCTTACAACGCCGAGGGGTCTCTGCAGAGCAGGATAGTACCTCCCCCTATAACAGGTGTCGTAAGAGACGACTAAGATACGAAAACCGACGGATGGCGGTATATCCCTCTGCATCGCAAGTTACGCTCTGCGAATGTCAACACACTTGCCCAGCGCGGCAATTATGGATGTCCACTGCTGGACACAGGCCTCCCCTAAAGAGGGGCGATTAAATACGTAAGCTACAACGGGTGATATAAAATTTGTAAGTAATTACATTCCCACAGCATCTCATACATTGACCTGACTCCGTGATAAGTCGCTTGAAGCACCTGTGTTACGGACGTTAGGCAACAGAGGAATCACAAATATACTTCACCACATATATTAAACAACCAGACACAGAACAAACACTCTTGCTCTGGTAATCGAAGCCCAACCTCTGGCACACAAGATAGGATAACTACCATTTGCGTCTTCGGACTCGTCAGATTTAATTAGCCCGGGCAATTAGCTCATAATTCCTGAGGTAGTGCTCCGCCAATCGCAGAGCGTTTTTTCGCGGGGGGAATGCTGCTGCCCATCCCAGCCCAGTTGTATTTGAGCTACTCTGTTTTGGATGGATATACCGCCATCTGTCGGTTCCGGTACCTCAGTCACCTTCTCACTAGCTACAGAAGCGGTACTATTTTACTTTTATGTGCCCATGTTAAAAGGCATTATTGGTATTACAAACAGACACTGCAAATTTGTTTACATATAGTTAAAAAGTATCGATGTGTTCCCGTTGGATGTACCTAGTTTATGTATGATATAAAATATGTATCGACTACCGACACTTGTACCTACATTCCTCGTTTCCGGATATACCGCGTGGACACAATTCTATTTCCTACCGCCAATGGACAATACCGCCGTATTTATGTTCCGATTATTGCCTCTTTTTGTCTGTCCGTGCTTAAGTGACGTTTATATAATTAAATTTTATGTCTGCTTTTCATTTGCACTGCGAACTAGCGGTCGCCGGCGGATTTGCTCGCGTATTTAAAATTTTTTTTTACTATGTGACAAACACAAATGCCTGTCTTTCTGTTTGTTACATTTTCACGATAGAATAACTAAATGGACTTTGATAATTTTTATCTCGGAAAAATTTGCCGCAAGCGAAGTCGAGGCAAAAAGCATCTTTAGCCTATGTGTTATTCTGATGTATGAGCTATATCAGTTTGAAATTGCATTAAAATCTATCTAGTAGTTTTGACGTGAACGTGTTACAAACATACTTACATAATCACAAACTTTATCATGAATAATTACTGAAATTTCTATTAGTAATCATTATTACAACCCTTAGAAGTTCACTGTTGGACATAGGTCTTCCTAAGAAAGGGGGAGTTTTGCCCTTTATTGCCACGCTGGGGGATTTTTTGAAGGGGATGCTGCTGCCCATCCCCGCCCTATGAATTTGAGCTACACTATCTCGGATGGATATACCGCCCTCTGTCGGTTCTGGTACCTCTTTCGCCTATTACGACACCTGGTACAAGGGGAGGTACTATTCTACTCTGCCCGTACCTCACAATAATTTCTATTACTATAATGGAATATATATTATTAAAGTAGGTCTATTTTTAATCGGGCCTAATTTCTATCATGTTGATAACTCTTTTGATCTCGGGTCATCAGGGTCAACAGTACTATGAGTATAATAAAATCTAGTTCTAATTTGGGAAATATTATTTATTTTATTGTGGTGGCGCGATGGCGCAGATGGTTGTGATCTTTACTTATGCGTCAAAGGTCGCAGGTTGGTCGTAGGTCCCAGGGCCCACGAACCTAACCCAGGACAAATATATATATAAATACTTGTATTTGTTTTATGTGTTATTTATATGTATTAAAATGATAAATTTGTGATATCCATAACACAGGTGCTTCAAGCTACTTATCTCAGAGGTCAAGTCCATGTTGTGTGATTTTTTTATTATTAGATTTGAAAGTGTATAAAAAAACTAATCGTTGATAAATACCAACAAAGCTGCAACGATAGCCACCCATCAACACCCAACCATAAAAAAATTTTTTTCTTTATCGGGAATCAAAACTGGGCCCTTGCAGTGCAACACCGCCAGCGAATGGCGCGGCAGTGAGCCAGTTAGTACGCGTGTGTACAGCAAGTAGCGGTGCGTACCTACTCCGAACCTCTAATTTGCCATTTCCGCCATGAAAGCAACTATGTGGGTTGTCGTACACCGCGTACCATTACATAAATGACATTACATTTATGTAATTACATTTATGCATTACAATTCATAAGATTCATGCATAAAAAAATCTTAATTACCTATATATAGAAAACAATATTTTCTTTGGAAAAAAAAAAGAAACTGTTTCACATGAGGTGATAACAAAAACTTCATAAAAAGTTCGTCAGTACCTCACTTTTATTTCTAGTGTTCTGGTTTGAAGGGTGAGAGAGGCAGTGAAATTACTGGGTAATGTGACATGATATATTCAAGTCACAAGGTTGGCACGCGCTAGTAATATTACGAACATCTAAGACTGCGGTGACGCGTACTATCACGCGGACTGCAGGCTTGTTTATCAGTCTGGTCTAATAAAATAAAACCTGTTTGTAAATTCATTTTTATTTATATATATTATTAAAACCAATCAAATAAACTATATTTGCTATTATTCCCCTTTGAAGAAAGAGAACGAATATATAATGGAGAATAATACAATATAAGTATAGTTTTTATTACACTTTCAAAGTAAGAGTGCCGTATGTGTTGCAAGAGGTAGCGACAGATGGCGGTATATCCACACGATACCGCAAAACTCTAATGTGATAGTGGGGGTGGGCAGCAACAGCCCCGTCACCGCGATTTCTACATTTTTTATTTATTTAACGTGTGTTGTCATGTGCAAAAGCACATGAAAATACAATGTACACGTGAAGGAGTTAATTAATACCTACTTAGTAGCATTATCTACCAGTCAACTATCGGGCAAACCAGAAAATAGATCATGATCATCATCATTATATCAGCCATTGGAAGCCTACAGCTGGACATAGGCCTCCCCAAGGAAGGAGGAATTTTGCCCATAATTGCCGCGCTGTACAAGCGCGTTGGCAATCGCAAACCGCAGCTTTCGCGACAGGAATGCTGCCTATCCCCGTCCTTTGAATTTGAGCGGCACTGTATAGATGGATATACCGCTATCTATTGGTTCTGGTACCTTATTTTTTTGTATTATTTAACGTTGATAACGCGAACTTGATGCCTGGTGGTATTTTCTACCAGTCAACCATAATAATATATTAACTTAATATAATATCTACCAGTAAGAATAAAATATATAAAGCGGTGCAATCAATACACATAGATAAAAAAATCCTTTTATTATAACCAACATCGAAAATAGTAATTTTGAAGCATTTAATTAATACTTTTGATTACATTGATGAAAAAAAATTATTCCTTCTACATATATATATATTCTTTTTTCGATCGTTTGTCTGTGTGTAGCGTCGTGTGCGCAGCAGTGTACGCAGCCCAATCCAAGCTAAAGCATATTTTCTAATAAGCAGGTACCCACCGCGACTGGATCCGACTGCCACATTTCGCTGGCCCGCTTTCGATACTACACAGATGTGTAAACACATCCTTAATAATATTATCTACAAGAAAGTCAACGCCGTGGGGTACCGCCAGGATAGTACCTCATTCTGTACCAGGTGTAAGAGGCCACTGAGGTACAAGAACCGACAGCTAGCAGTATATCCATTTGAAACAGTGAAGCTTAAAGCAGAGAGCGGGGATGGGCAGCAGCACCCCCGTCGCGATAGCTGCGCTCTGCGATTGCCAACACGCTTTCCCAGCGCGGAAAATTATGGGCAAAATACCTCTTTTCTTGGAGCGGCTTATGTCCAGCAGTGGACTTTTAATGGCTGGTATGATGATGAGGGTTGAGTCAGTTGGCATTATAAATATATTTTTCTAAATAACAGTATTTAACTAACACTTGGTTATATTTTCTATAGTCAAGAATTATATAGCATGTCAAAAATTAGCTATTATATCAAATAGTATTATGAACTATTTTATTACGAAATGTATTCTGGCTACCGGCATTTAATTATAAAGAATTGAAGTACACAGTTATTTAGAAGTAAAAACAACATAAGCACACATATTTGTTCCAATAACAATTCAAAGTAAAATTCAAGTTAAAATTTTGGATAAATAACCTGGAAACTTTTCAGCGCGACTGGAAAAATTTCAAACTTCGAACGAATAAATAATAGAAATACAAGTCTATGCTCTGTTCTGTTTACACTAATGTGGCCAGGGAGCAAACTTTAAATCGTTCCGAATTCAAATTGGCGCGCAACTTCGGCGTTCCCCGAAACATTCGAAGTTCAAACAATAGCTCGAGTGTCCTTCCCCAGAATTGGCGCGGAAATTTTTGTTATCTTTTCGTGTTCCCCGAACGGATTTTAAATTGAGAACGCAAATGTGGAGCCACTAGAATGACGCTTTTTTTTGTTTGCTCTCAAAGAAATAAAAAGTATTTTCTTTTTAGATAACTTTAACTGGAGGTATCTCTGGAACTAATAACTTCATGGAATATATGGCAGTTGTTAAGGCAAGCCAACTGCCATATAGTCCAAATTTTAAGTGTGATAAAGTGATGACACCTATTCATCACTTTATCACAATTAAAATTTCGATGCTAGCAGAATACTCACCAGAAGTTAAATAAAAAAACATTTTTTTATACGATTAATTTACAATTATCTGATTTTTTTATTAATTACTATTGACAATAGGTTTTTCTTTTTTAGCTTCTCTCTCGACGAAGGCCCCATCTTTCAAAATTTTCATTTCGTCCTGTCTCTTGCAGTGCGTGTCCATTTTGGAACTTTAGATCTAGGTTAGAAGTAAAGGAAGATTACTTCTTATTAATACATTCTATTTTCTACCCAGAAAACTAAATTTAATTCAAATATCTATGTTAGGTAATTCTTATGATTCTGTATGGTTAGGGTCATCTGTATAAGCTATGAGCACACAAATTAGTACTTCTATTTGGAAATATTAATGAGTTTTACAAAAAGTTTTTACAAAAAAAATCTAGAATTTTTAGTTTACTCATTAACTTACCAAATACTCTAGCTACTCTTCGAAAAATTGTTTCCGAGCACGATAACAACACCATGATCATTTTATATTCAATCTAATAGTTCCCTGATGCCATAAATTTTGGTAGATGTTTTCCTGATATTCATAGTAGCCCCTTAGTATATAGTAGAACTCTTAGACGTAGAACCCATCGTAGGTCTTGGTGTCTACTTTCTCATTTGCCATTGGAAGTCCACTCCTGGACATAAGCCTTAAAAAGAAAGGAGGTTTTTTTGCTCATAATTGCCGCGCTGAGCAAGCGTGTTGGCATCGCAAAGCGCAGCTATCCTGACGGGGATGCTGCTGCCCATCTCCGCCCTGTGCATTTGAGCTGCACTGTTTCGGATGTATATACCGCCATCTCACGGTTCTGGTACCGGTAGTCGCCTCTTACGACACCTGGTGCAGTGGGAAGTACTATTCTATTCTACCGGTACTTCACGGCACACGGTGTCTACTTGCTGCAATCTTCTTTAGAACCCTGACTTTTGAACAACAGATAGATTATTGAAGTGCAAAAGTTAGCGTTCTTGGTTTCACAAGTTTAATAAAGCATGGACTTAGACCTACCGCAACAGGTGCAGGCATTAGTAATGATGTTCAAAGGTATTGAAGGAAATAGCGTCTCTATTTCTGTACTCACCACAGGTTAGTGTCGTCGGCCCTGCGCATTTACATGATTATGGATATTATAAAAGGTCGTAAGTAGACGTTTATCGATAGATGTTTTTACATGCTGCTTATAACTTTTATCAAGGGGTCTTTGATATACATGGCGATTTGACCCCATGACAAAAAAGTATTTCAATGTTAGCAGTAAACATGATTTGGTGGCAGATTACAATAGTACCACCAACTGCACTAGGTGTCCTAAGAGACGACTAAGGTACCAAAACCGGCAGATGGCGGTATATCCATTCAGAACAGTGTAGCTTAAATGCACAGAGCGGGGATGGGCAGAACATGGGCGCTTGCCAAGCGCAGCGATTTTGGGAAAAAATCCTCCTTTCTTGGAGAGGCCTATATCCAGCAGTGTACTTCCCAATAGCTGGTATGATGACTATGAGTAGACATGTTTGATCCCAATCTGTCCAATGAGATGCCGAGTGAAAAGCGCGATCTTAGCGCCGAGTATCGGTTGCCGCCATAATCGCGGTGATAAGGGCGCATTGTTCGCAAGTTTCCATTTGCGCCGCTGCTCGGATGTGACCGATGGATTTTCGTACAATCGATCACTCCATATCGTATTCGTATTCGGTGTCTTTATACGACTTTATGCACTTGCAGCTCTCTAGGTATTTAAGACTAGGAATATTGCAGTATTTATTCTAGTCCATATAACGTTTGCCTAACTAATTTATTCTCCCAAGGTCTTTGCTGTTAATGATTTCACTGTGTTGGCTGTGTGTAAGAAAATATTACTTTTGTATCTCAATCGTACTTTGATGACATCGAAACAGTTATATAGTGTTTTATAACATGATATATATATAGTCCAATGGCTTAGGATTCATTATCATATCAGTCATTGAAAGTCTAGTGTAATACAAAGGCATCCCCAAGAAAGGATGGAATTTTGCCCATAAACGTGTTGGCAACCGCAGAGCGTAGCTTTCGCGATGATGATGCAGCTGCTCATCCCTGCCCTGTATATTTAAACATTGTTTTGGAACTGTTCTCGAGCCTTAGCAGCTACTTACGACACCTGATACATGCTGAGGTACTATTCGACTCAGCTGATACTTCACGACTAGGCTTAGAATTATTTTGTTCCTATCAACAGCTAATAAAAGCGTTCGTCATTAACCCATGGTATATCAAAACAATTGAATCATCGCAATCCGAACCACATGAGAACAATTCAACAGCTAGTTTGAAATAAAGAACCCTAAAAATTCCAACGTCCCTTCAAAACGAGTTAAAAGTCCTGTTCGTTTCGAGCTAAAAATAAATGGCGTTCTAACCACGGGAGCATCAACCCGTTGTAAAAACGTACTTAATACCTTCATACAACTACTAGCCCCTTATTAAAAAGCTATAATGGCAAGCGAACGGGCCCGTGAGAACCGCGCATGCGCAAAACTCATAGTTAAGTAACAGTGCGCCCGCGAATTCAATGTAAAGATCAAGACCTCTTATTACATCGTAGGAAAATGACAACCGTCTACGCGCTATTTATGGCCCCACCACGATAAACGGACACCGCGCCATGCGAAATACAACTTTAAATCAACGCAACAGGATCCTAACGACGATAGAAAATAGACGCGTTCAAGTTTAGAACGGTTGCAAATGTCAAACCTTAACCTCAAAACCGTGACGCGTAAGACGCCATTTTAGATACGTTCGGCTGCGTCCGGATCAATTCGGTGGCGATCGGGTTCCAATTTTAGCTGGCCCCCCGCGCCGCCCCGTGGTCGAACTTTCCAACGTCTAACAGAGGGGTCTCAGTAGATTTTAGAGGTCTTTTTAGACCAGATAGGTGCGGGAAGGGCGCCATTGAACAAGATAAACACCTTGCACTGTCGGCTAGATACGCGGACTGCAAGATGTTTCTATTTAACTATTCGCTGCTATATAACTAATTTACGACAATTTAATCAGGCAATTAAAACGTTTAAAACGGTTTTAATCATACAAAAGCTCACAATTACTGTAAGAAATGCGTAATAAAGAAATAATATTTCCGGCTGTGTGTTTGCGTTTAAGTGTCTTCTGAATATTTTACATCGGGGACAATTATGACAACGTCGTGAATAAAATTGTAATAAAATTTTATGCCTTTGAAACGTTTATCCCATATTAGGTGCAGACTAAGTCTGCCTTTCTATTCATATTAGTCTAGGCTAGGTATAACATGATTACAAGCGATACTGTCTGTGTATTTCGTCGTTAACTTTTAAATTAATAGTCCATGTAATTTAAGAAATAGGAAAAAAATACACAGTTAAATTGTATGATTTATTCAAATTTATTTCACTTGTCTTATATCGTGTCCTGCGGGAACGTAGAGTCCAGAAAGTAGCCCTAATTTTAACCTTATGGTTCTAGCTATCTGCATGCCAAAATTCAACAAAATTGGTTACCATTATTAGCCGTAATCTTGATCGCTATCAACTTTGAAACCAAAAATTATTGTCAATTGGTAATCAATAAAAAAAATACTCGTTTAAAATAGAAAATTTAATGATAGGCCATCATTCATCATAAATGCATACGCGCTAGACGGTAGATTAAATATAAAAATAACAATAATCGTAAGACAGCCTATTCTATAAATTTATACCTTTAAATATCCAACGTGACATCAAAGAGAGCCAGTGTGCGTAGCAAGAAGACGGCGCGGTAAACGAGAAATAAGTGGAAAAGTCTCGAATGAAGCTAAATGCTGGATTCGAAGAAATTTCCAGCGACCGCTTTAAAAAAATTATCCCCAGATAGACCGCACTTTCGCCGATGTCACTGTGGTAGGGGAATGTAACATAGCGACGAAAATTCCAACTGCAGCGCGCCAAAAAGTCTTAAAACAAAACAAATAGCACGCAAAAATCACCTCTAAACTCAAACGGATAGAGCCGAGAATTCAAACACGTCGGTAGAACATAAGACGCGTGCAACATTCAAAAAATGACTCTGTAAGCCTAATGACAGACAAGGTTAGAATATGAGCCTCATAAGAAACTGGTTCTAAGCATTCGTCGGCCGCATATACAAAAAAAGGCGGCCATCTTGGAAACGGGTGATGACTTTTCTTGCGTTCAAAATTGCATCTCTACAGTTCGGAACGTTAATACCGGATAGTGGGACTCCATTTTGTTTTTAAATAAAACATGGCGTGTCATCCGCCATGTTTTATAATATTTACAATGGCGCGCTAAAATATCTTAATTAAAATTGGATTATTGTATAAATAAATAAATGAGGATTCGATACATAGGCAGAATTAGTTTCCTAGTCTATACCTTAGTCTAGGTGATCTAACTATATACCTATATTTATCATAAAAATTATACTGAGATAAAAACTATCCTATCTCTCATGTTAGACCAAACTGTACACAGTAATTTTATGAAGCTGTTTATTTCATACAAAATGCACTAGAAATTCACTTAAACAGCCATTACTGTTTAAATGACATATTGGCACTTAAATAATGTAAATATAAATAATCTAATAATGTCAGGCATATTATGAAAAAATATTAATTCATCAAGAGAACGGCAAAATACCGTGAAGTACCGGCAGAGTAGAATAGTAGTACCTCCCCCATTACCAGGTGTCGTAAGAGGCGACTAAGGTACCAGAACCGACAGATGGCGGTACACCCATCCGAATCAGTGTAGCTCAAATGAACTGAGCGGGGTTGGGCAGCAATTCCGTAAAGGCAGAGCTCTGCGATTGCCAACACGCTTGCCCAGCGCGGCAATTATGGGCAAAATTCTCTCTTACTTGGGGAGGCCTATGTCCAGCGGTGGACTTCTTATGGCTGATGTAATGATGATTATTTGAAATCTAATTACTAAAAACATTACGTGAACAATGACTAGAACTTATCTAATGTTTATCAGAAATTTCATTATTTGCAAGTATTTTAAGCACTTGATAACGTACTTGTGATTATTAATTAGATACGCTAGCGATAGAACAGTGTATCTCCCTATATAGTTTTCAGACTCATCTAGTGCCGATAGACTAGCTTATGGGTATGTCTTGATGACCTATATGTAAGGTCACTCATATCATCAATTCGGTCATCAAGGTCAAAGAGATCATCGACATCGGATTATGCGAGTTTCGTACTTGTTTACTGGAAATAAATTAAAATAGAAATAATATTTTTTGATAAACTAAAATATATTTTCTTGAAAAGTCTTTGGTTCAAATTCATATATTAAAACTTGTATAAAACCACACGACATTTCATAAGTTAACCTGATTCTGACACTTGTGTTACGGACATCAGACACCTGAGGAATTACAAGTATAATACTTAGACACATAAATAACACCCAGACACAGAACAAACACAATTATCATCATATAAATATTTGCTCTGGGTAGGAATCAAACCCAAGCGCACAAGTTAGGATCACAACTATCTGCGCGATCGGGCCCCTCAAATACAAGTTAGATAGAAAAACATTTGCTAATTATAAACACGAAAGTTTGTAAAAAGCTACTTTTTGACAAGTCCGATGGCGGTGAACCAATCTTGTGCACTAAAGGTCGTAGGTTCGCTCCCAACCGTTCTGTTGTCTATCGTCCGTAGCGTCGTGCTTCTAGCGACATACCACGGTACCAGGTCAATGAATGAGATGTTGTGGGGATTTATTATTATTATAGAGACAAATATTTTTTTTAAAAAACTTACAAAATCTTTCTGTTAAACAGTTAACATAAAATTGCGTGAGGAATTAGCAAAAGGTAGGACGAAGTCAAGGCGCATCGCTAGTCGAAACACATAAAAAATAACAAATTGAAACGGAGACTTAAAAAGAAACGATTCGCAATTCGGTATCACAACGTGAAATATACCGTCATCAATTTTTCTAGTTTAAACATTGACGGAACAGGTCAACTAGGTGCATTCCCGGCCAATTCCTTTGTCCACAAAAAGCCATCGCGTGGCAATAAACAAAATGCCCCACACCTAAATGCGAGGTAAACCCACCACCGCCGCACCGGCCCGTTAATACTTGCAAAATATTTAGCTTCCGTGACAAACCCTAATACAAACTACGAAAAAAACGGACAAAAAACGTCGAGTCACAAATGTACCGCGGCCCAAATAACGACAACGTAAGGATAATGACCGCCCGCCCTCGCTTTGTTCCGAAATGCACTTACTAACGTTTGGGACACGAAAACTGTCCGCGTGTACGTAAACTCTCGTCACATAAAAAACAACTCAAAGTTAAAGTCAAACAAATGTACCTTTTATTCAAATAGGCCTATAATAACCACTTTCAAATCATCAAAACAAACAATTATTGATTATTGCAGTGAACATGGTTACTTCAAATTTATGACGATTATACACTCTTATGACGTAATCCTCTCAATTGAATAAACAAAACAGTAAGAATACTAACTACCTCCATTATACTAGTCGTCAGAGTCGACTGAGGTACCGGAACCGACGGCGGCGGTATATCCAATGTTAAATCGTCAAAATAAAACAAAAATCGATGAGTATAGATTTTCTAATTACAATTTTACACAAATGACCGATGACCCTGAAATCCAATGTTATAAGAGTCATTTCAACAAATAGGTTATTGAGTGTCCTTATTTAATACTAGTCTGCCGGCACCAAGCGGGTCTTATAACTAAGTATATAGCAGGTTCATTACGCGAACCACCAGAAATGAACCTGCCATCCTAAAAAGAAAAAAACTGATGTGTTATTGGAACCTATATTCGAATAAATTAAATAATTATATTGTAATAACATGTACTGTATAACAACATAGTCATGTTATACTTATAATATTGATGACCTTGATGAACCTTCGGGATCATAAGTGTCATCTACATCGGGTCTAAAAACTAAGTTTATTCATCGGTAACCCAGATATGCTGCCTGATATTTGATTGTAAAACTAGTGTTATCAGAACTTTTTCCGATCACAAAAAAGAAAGCCACAAATTTTACAACAAAACAATAACACATCGTCAAAAACAAAAGAGAACGTTACTAATTAAGCCAGCAATTGTTCCGATTTGGATATGTTTTGATAGATAATATGGTGTTCCGATCATTTCAATAATTATCTGAAGATTACTCCTAAACATGAATTTTTGATAAGTTAAACTTTCCTAATTAATGATTCAGTCTGTTGAAAATAACTATCTCAAAATCCGTTTGGTGGGATTACATCTCGAATATATATACATACATACAGACGCAACAAGGTACTTAATTATGTGTATACACATAAAACGAGAAGCTAACTGTCTGTGTGACTGACGCAGGGCCAAAACTAATGGTTATAAGGGTTAGAAACTTACAATTTTGCACAATGGTTTCTTTTATAACATTGGGAAGCACCATGAAGGGATTTTTAAACATTCACCCCCTAAAGGGGTAAAATGAGGGTGCAAAGTTAGTATGAAACTATGCTCTTTTGGAAATTATTCGAATGAAATTCAAAATCATGAAACACGTAAAATAGTCTCTTAAACGGGTTAGAAAGGGGGGGGGGGGGCTGCAAAGTAAGTATAAAAGTTCTACAACTTAACGCAGGTGAAACCGCGAGGCACTTCTTATGTAGTGATGAGTACATATGTATGACTGCATGAAGCACAAGTCAAGAAAATTTTACTGAAATCATAACTGTAGACATCTTCCGAAGGTCATCCGAAACCTCGCTGTCAAGCAGAACTAAATCAGTTGTACTCTAAAAAGTGTAAGAGGTATTACTATATTACTGGGTAATGTGATATATTGGTTACGCATTTGTGATATACACTCTTACGTCTTTAGACTGCCGGAATGCCGTCTTAGTTACTAGTTTTTACCCGCGTCTTCGCCCGCGTTTATTTCCCGTAACATTACACTTTAAGGCATGAAAAGTTATTACACTCTATATCGTTTAATGTACGTGCGTATGTCACTGAACTCCTCCTAAACGGCTAGACCTATTAGAATATTATTTTTGGATGCGTTTGGGTAGCGCCTTGCATGGTTAGAATTCTCAAACCAGCCTGGCAGATAGCGCTACAGTCAGTATCTAGGCTATTTATCTTTACTGCGGCTGGATCGATTTGGATGATTTTTGTGAATGCATTCTAGTGGAGGGGGGGGGGGGGATGGATGCCACTGTAGCGCAGGACGTCAGTCGGATCCGTTAGTAATAATATATTACTCACACAACATCTCATCTCATACACTGACCTGACTCTAAGTCGTGTCTTGTATCACAGACAACAGAATAATAACAAATACACAGACAAAACACGATCGCTATCATATAAATTTTACCCTGGATGGGTATCGAACCCCGTCTAGCGCATAAGATCACAGCCATCAGCGTCAGCAAGCCAGTCAATATTGACAGTAATATCCGAAATTAATATTAAGTCTCGCGTGAACCCGCGCGCGTGAACTAGTCCTAACCAAACATAGTCCGTTCCATTATCGACCGCACCGAAACTTGTCCGTTAATATTTCAGGTGATATTCGGTTGAATCGATTGTAAATGGCCGATGTCATGTTCTTTGTTTGCTGTCGATGTTACGTGTAATCGAACATTCATTGCCTAAAACAACACTTTAAGCTCGGATATATAGAAACGATATACCTCAGTGTCTCAAGTCGAAAGTTTTCGATCAATGTTTGTTACCAGCGATGACCTAAGGCAGCGAAACACAGTCTCTTACCATTAGCCTTCTAAGCCAACCTAAAATAGCTCAACGAGCTATAGAGATTGCAATACTCGGCGTCTCTTTGCGCGATCAGGAATGAGGAGAGAACAGAACCAAAGAGAGTTCGTAACAGAACCAAAGTTACTGACATAGCTCGGCGGATTAGAAAGTTGAAGTGGCAGTGGGCAGGGCATTTGGTACGCAGAACCAATGACCAATGGAGTCGTAAGGTTCTGGAATGGAGACCACGTAACGGCAAGCGCAGCGTAGTGCGTCCACCCGCAAGATCGCGCAGGATCGCGCTGGACGCAAGCATACAACCTATCCTGGAGATTACTTGGGGAGCCCTATGTCCAGCAGTGGACGTTGGATGGACCGAACTAATTATAAACAGTTTTAAAATATTCATTATCATCAAAGCGGCCATAGCCGATGGGCTATGATGTACTAGCGGACAAAGTGAACATAGACCTCACCAATAAGCTGAAGCCTGAAGAATTTTGCCGATAATTATTGTCAATTTCCCCAACTTTTAATGATATCTATGTCCAGGTGATGATACTCTCCAGTGATGATGATAATGACGATTGGACCTGGAATACTCGCACTTGTCTAATATGAACTTCAATTGTTTCAAACTCAGTCGGCCGCCCAGTCGAGCAAATGATCGGTATTTTACAAACTACCCTCATGTAAATCTTCGAGCGATAATGAACCTTATGCATCAGAGATAAGTGATTTCCCACGATACGTAGCTTTCCTATAATTACATAAATGCACCACGGTTTATTCGGATAATCGATACTAACAAGCCACTGTCATGTCTGACTGTTTGCCCGCGACACACCTCTTTCGTGACACGTGACATTTAAAAATTCAGGATTTAGGTGGCTTTGTTTGTTTAATTTTACCTGTTAATATGTCGTAAAATATATCGGCGCCGGGAAGTACCGGCGTAATGGAATAGTACCTCCTGCTGCTCCAGTTGTTGGAGTCGACTTAGGTACAGAAACCGATAGACAGATGTGTGATAACAGATCTTAAAATGGAAATGGATGTGGTCACAATAGAAATTTCTCCATCTTGGAGAGTTGGACGTTCTACTGCTGAAATTATGATTTCAGTTTCAATAAATAAATCCTGAAAGTCACTATACCCGTCAAAGGCACTATTCGACTATATTTACAATATCCGAAATACTTACCTCGGAGTCATGTCAATGTATGACATGTTATGTGACTTTATTAATCTTATAAAGAGAATGTCTAATGGAAACTCAGACTAAACTCACTCTTTCGTAATTAAAGCTTACTCGTTCTACGGAACCCTCATGCGAACACCTCCTACTCACACTTTGCATTAACTAAGCTCAGAACCGCCCACAGCTGCGAGCCCAATCATTAATGACGTTTCTGATCGACCAATCACCGTCAACTTTCAAAACTGACAACTGAGTTGATTTGACAGCTCCGAGTCTATAATAGACCGCTAGACATGGCACTTTATCGTAAATTTGAGAAATATATCATTACACAATTTTTTTATATTGCCCGACGTTTAAGTCGCATTATTTCAGTTGCCATAAGAACAATTAATAATAATAAAAAACACAGTCGAATTAAGAACCTCCTTTTTTAAGGCGGTTAAAAAGTAGCCAAGTTACTCTTAAAAACCACAACAATCTCCTAGTGTAAGTCTCTTTGTAATTGGTCAAGCATTTTCCGAGATTAGACGGACTAAGAAGACAGACAAACATCGGGGATGCGGCTGCCCATACCCGCACTGTGCATTTTACACACTTTTTCGAATGAATATACCATCTGTCGGTGCTGGTTAGTCACCTTAGTTGCTTTTACGACACCTGGTATAGGGGAGGTACTATTCTACTCTACCGGTACCCCACGGCAATTTTTTTGCAATTAGCACATCTAATATTTGAAACTCGACAGTTTTATGGGTGTAGGGTGCATTTGGCATATTTTAGAATAAAACTAACCCTATATTTTATTAACTTAACACTTTTTATCCAGAAAACATATTTCTGTGGTATATATAATAATAATTTCCCACAACATTGACCTGATTCCGTGATAGTCCCTTAAAGCACTTGTGTTAAGGACATCAAACAACAGAGGAATCTCAAATCTACTACTACATTAAATATATTTAACACCCAGACACAGAAAAAATATAACTTTCATCATATAAATGTTTGTCTTAGGTGGGAATCGAACCCACGACCTTGAATTATACACATAATTTATCAAATTGTTTTACAAAGTTAAACTGTCAGTGAGCAACGTAAATTACAACCCCGAATAACAGGAATATATAATGCCCTGATCATGGACGGAAAGTATGTCGTTCATGAATTTGAGGACCCCTGATTTTTTTTATATTATAAAGTCAGCAAACAAGCATACGTTCCTCTTGATGATACCTAAATGTTACCGCAGTCTATAAACGCTCGTGTCATCACTACATCACATCACACAAAGATATCACTAGCGTGTCAATCTTGTAAAACTGAAGATACAATTTCACATTTACCCAGTAATTTCTCAGCCTCTCTCACCCTTTAAACAGAATACAGCATTGCAAACATTTGGCGGTAGAAATTGGTGAAGGTGAGGTACCAAAGAAGACGACCCTTGTATTGGGTATACCAAATGTAAAGTTAATTAAACAAATTTACCCAGATTTTGTGATTAGATTTTGCACTTTAAATGTCTGTCATTTTGATAGATTGATCTGAAACCATCTTTACATAATTAGGTATAAAAACAAGCACCCAGAGATTTTTAAATGTTTGTAAGTACCAAAGGTGAGAAATAAAAATCATTTATTTGGTCACTCTATACATTTATATCTTTAACCAGCATTGAGTTGGTATTGGATCGTGGATGTCGTCGATATTTCGTTTTCTTTAAAATTCAGTTATATTGATAGTTTCGATATTGAAACACAAATATATTCCCACAACATCTCATACATAGACCCGACTCCGAGAGAAGTCGCTTAGAACTTAATACCACAAAAATAGACAGAAGACTACGACGACACTTGGCGTGAAATACAAGTAGCAATTCGGTACGAAAAATCTTTAAGTTAGCAATAATTCTGATGAAACTTGAGTTTTAAGCTCTTAAATAATTAAATACGCGTTTCACTGGAATTCATTCCCTCAAGGTGCATAATAGGGGTGAAAGTTTGTATGAAATATATCTAAAATCTACTCCAATTTCTGTCTAGAAAAATAAAATTAGCAAATCTAGTCTTTAAACTTTATGTTTCTCTTTTTATTCACTGGATTTGTTGATTGTTAATGCCCGTGCAGACGACGTCGGGAGCGATCGGTTATAGCTCTGCACTTGGACAAATATTCCCCGAACTTTTATGTGTAAAGCTACTCTACTTTTTAAATAATTAATTGTCATACAAGTATATAATTTTCGTCACAGCTTATACGCTCATGTTATGCCACTAGCTCGACCGTCCTTTTGACTTAAAGATATTATTTCACTTTACCCAGTAATTTCTGCCTCACTCACCCTTTAGACCGCAAAAAAATGTGAACTCTGCTTTTTGGTGATAGAAATAGGTGAGAGTTAGGTGCCAATGCAGATGACACTTGTACAACGTCCGCATTGGTACTAATATTAGTTAACCTCTTGCAAGTGAGTCGTGGTTTGCTTTATTATTTTTCAGGACGTGTAAAAATCTCTGAAAGATAGAGTGTAAGGATCTCTCTCTCTCGCTCTACCATATTTATCCTATGCAGTTATTAAATATTGTATTAAATTAGTATATAGTAGAAAATTAGCAATTTTTTAAGAAGTCCATGTATGTCCCCCAGTTGACGTAATACGACTGCTATGACGATGCAACTGCGACTAATAGTCCGTGGCTATCAGCCAGTTTAATATGTATCATGTCCCTTTAAGAACTCTTATTTTCCCGGGATCAAAAACATCAAAAAGTTTGAGGTCACATTATCATACCAAATTTCATCGACATCAGTCCACGGGCTGAGTTGTGAAAGTGGAACAAACAAACTTTAAAATTTGTAGTATTAGTACGGATTTATCGTGTATTTACATAATGAGACAGGCGAAGGCTTTCACGGTTATTACTACCTTTAAAAAGAACAATACTAGATGCTCTTCATAAAGTTTAGGTCGCAGTCCGACAAATTCTAGATCCAAACCTAGGTGTAGGTGCTTTAGTGTATTCTTTAATATTTATTTCATAATCCAGACATAATTGACACGACGGGCCCGATGGCGCAGATGGTAGTGATCCTGTCTTGTGCACCAGGGGTCGTGGGTTCGATTCCCGCCCAGAGCAAATATTTATATGATGATATTTGTGTTTGCTCTGTGTATGGGTGTAAAATATATGTATTTAAGTAGTATATTTGTGTTTCCTCTGTTGTCTGGCGTCCGTAACACAAGTGCTTTAAGCGACTTACCACGGAGTCAGGTCAATGTATGAGATGTTGTGGGAACTATTATTATAAAAAAAAAATATGAATATAAAATACAATTATGTAAGAAGTGATCGTCCGCCGGTGTGCTAGTATTAACTGTGTTACAGCTGTCCGCGTCTTCCATCAGGTTCAATATATAGATATGTATACATAGCATTGCGCATTTAAAATAACAAACAAAAATCTCCAGTTGCCAAAATCAGTGCGTGCATGTAAAGAGATGTCTAAACACGTAGAATGTGTTCAGTTTGCACATAATTTACAAGTTATTTTATGAAGGAAACAATGCCATAATATATATATATATATATATATATATATATATATATATACACACACAAAATCGGTAATTCCCCCAAATTAGTTTTATCTGTGGTCAGTATGACGAATCGACTTATTCATAAACACACCGACTAAACTGAAAACAGTTATATCTATGTTTGTTATTGTTACACAACATGTTTTGTTTGGCGTTGCCAAATTTAATGGTGGATTATTTATAAATAAAGATATTTCTCATAACAAATAACAACGACCAAATTATTTTTTTGCATTAAAATATATATATTTTAATAAGGAGAAGTTAACTGACTGTCATATCAACCAACTATGAGGGTTAAGGGTATATAACGTAGGGAAGTACTTGAAAAGGATTTTCGAAAATTCATCCCTTAAATGGGTGAAACGGGGATGCATACTTAGTGTGAAACTTTACTGTTTGTATGAAATTCAGTTGAAAGTCATGAAACAGGTGTAAAATATTTTTGAATATTCATCCCTTAAGGCGGGAAAAGGGGGGTAAAAAGTTACTAAGAAGTTGAAACTTCTACATACATGTAACTCAACTCAAGCGATAATTTATTTCGTTAAAAAACGGAAAGGAAATGTGCAGATATAAATCAACAAATGGGACTTTTTAGGGTATTTTTGCCCATAATTGCACTGGGCAAGCGTGTTGACAATCGGGTATGCTGTGTATAATGCGGTTTTTTTAATAAATAGAATGATTCAAGAGGAATATTTATAAGTAGATATAATACAGTAGAAAAAACACTAATAATTATAGTTTTCTAATTTTTTGCGTTTACATTACAAACGCTGACGAACGAACGAAACGCGGGTTCGTCTCGTTGGATAAGATACGAGATAGATCAAAATAATATACTACAGTATTGTACAATTTAAACAAGTTTTCGATGGCATATGTCTATCTCTTAAAATATTAAAATATAATGAATATTACAATATCCGTTTTTTATCTTCATTGCCCCCGTGCGAAGATGGGGGTAGATAGTTATACATAAAAATAACGTGTGACGGTGTTTGTCCGAGATGAACTTATAAACAACTGAACTAATTTTGATATCTGTTTGCATACTGCTTAGTCTGATTCTATTTGAGAGATAGGATGATTGATATCTTAATTGAAGACAGGGCACAGTCTGTCCGATAAGACTAGTTTCAGTATATTTCATTATATATAATAATATCTAGACAATCATAAATTTGACCCCCTAATATATTACGTTTTTATCCTGTAACATTTCCAAATATCATCTATGTTTTTCCATTTTTAATTATATCGCCATTACATCCTCAATGGTAATATATTAAAATCTTTCAGAAGCAGGACAAAATGTATTTGATAAACGGGAGACGAGTTATGGGAAACTGAGCTAATTAGGAATTCGCATGTCTAATAATATTTACATCACGTGTCACAAATTAACCTGACTCCGAGCTACATCAGGCAACAGAGCAATCACAAATACGATACTTCAATACATATTTTAACACCCAGACACAGAACAAACACAAATATTTTTTTTATTTAATTATTTATCAAGCTTCACAGGTATCCTTAAAACTATATAAGTTAAGGCTAAACCTAATATGATGGCAAGTTTACATAACAAAATACGTACAGACACTTTACATACAATAATACAATTAACTTGCATAACTAACAATGTATAAATTAGTCACGCAAATTGTTCACCACAAATATTTGTTCTTAGTGGGAATCGAACCCACGACCCATGGCTCATAAGACATGATCACTACCATCTGCGCCATCGGAGCCGTCATGTGTCGTTTGTATCTGTAATGTTGACAAACAACGCATACGTATTGCTGTCATCGTCACTGTAGGTAAAGGACGGTACTTCTCTTTGGTCTTATTGCATGTCCAAATTTTGCCCGTGCCAATGACTAACAAGAAGTTAAATTAAGTTGGAATTTAATATAACAAGTTATCAAATAAATTCACTTTATCTGTGCCTATATCACTATGTATGCTTAGATCTTTAAAACTATATAAATAATACATCATATATTAGAGAGAAACACTAATAATTTTTGAATTTTGTAGTTCGATGTGGTAAATAAACATTTTTTGTTGCAACTACATTGCAAACGCTGGCTGAACCGACGACGATAGATCGAAACAGTGTACTACAGTATTGTACACTTTAAAAAGGTCTACAACAAAGTCCGCGATGGAATATGTCTATCTCTTAGGGACGACCTATAATAACCATTTCTTATCCTGAATGCACCCGCACGAAGCCGGGGCGGGTCGCTAGTGTGATCGCCAGTATATGATCGTGTATACGATGATATACTGCCAAAGCTTAGTATCATCATAGACAGATCTGCTAGACATAGGCCTCTCCAAGTATTCTTAATCATTATTTACGGCTTGTTTGATAAAAAAAATCCTCTTTACCTCAACATATATAAACTTTGAATGTCATGTTTATTTATATCGAATCAATAGCCTGAAAAATAAGTGTCAATTTTCTAGCTCTAAAAATAGCGATACTTCCATACAACTTTTCATCCCACTTTCGACCCCTTACAACCCATATTTCGAATTAAAAATAGCCTGTGCCCTTTCTCAAGATCTAAAGATTGTCTATGCCAATTTTCATCAAAATCGGTAGAGAGGTTTAAGCGGGAAAGCGTAACAGACAGACAGAGTTACTTTCGCATTTATAATATTAATAGGGATAGCAGGGATTATGAAGAATCCAGTTTTTGCATGAGGTAGACCTCTTACAAAAGGTCCTCTGCATCAGTACCTCACTCTCACCTATTTCTACCGCCAAATAGCAGTGTTTGCATTGCTGTGTTTCGGTCTGAAGGGTGAGAGTGCAAGTGAATTTACTGGGTAATGTGGCATAATATCTTTAAGTTACAAGGTCGACAACGTGTTAATGATTATGACCCGGTCTAATATAAAAAAGGAAAAAATAAGATTATCAAATTTACTATCATGCGGACCGTTTGTTGCCATATTAATTCATCATCATCATGCCAACCATTGAAAGTCTGCTGCTGAACATAGGCCTCTCCAAAAAAGGAGGTTTTTTACCCATAATTGCCGCGCTGGACAAGCCTGTTAGCAATCGCAGAGCGCAGCTTTCGCAACGGGGATGCTCCTGGGGATGCTCCTGGGGATGCTCCTGGGGATGCTGCTGCCTATCCGAGCCCGGTGCATTTACCTGCACTTTTCCGGATGGATATACCGCCATTTATCGGTTCTGGTAACTTAGTCGCCTCTTACAACACCTGGTGCAGTGGGAGGTACTATTCTACTCTACCGGTATAAATATTGTAGCATAAAAAGACAATGCTAAAATACATTAGCGTTATGCGTCACCCAGTGTTATAGGTATGTATTATCATCAACATTATCATCATATCAGCGATATAAAGTCCACTGCTGGACATAGATCTTCCTATCATGGGGGGATTTATGCCCAAAATTGCCACGCTGGGCGGGCGTGGTGGCAATCGCAGATCTCAATTTCGCGACGTGTTTGCTGCTGCCCATTCCCGCCCTGTAGTATTTAAGCTGCGCTGTTTCAGATGGTTATACCGCCATCTGTCGGTTGCAATACCTTAGTCGTCTCTTACACCTAGTACAAAGGGGAGTACTATTCTATTCCGGGGAGTACTATGCCACGGCTCATATTAAAGACAAACTTATACTGATAAAATTATTTTGCAATAGACAAGTTATTATTTTCAATATATAATCTGTGAATCATCACTACACGTGCTCCTACCATTGAGCGATGACGCATTGAGATGAAGACTGCCATTTTGTATATGTTAAAATCATAGAATGACCTAGACACTAATATTAAAACTATTTGACTGAATAATTTAGATAAGGTTAACTTCAAACAAGTCATTTGCATTGGTACCCCACCCTCACTTATTTCTACCAGCAAACAGTAGTGTTCGCATTCGTGAGAGAGGCAGTGGCAAGTTACTGTGTAATGTGACATAATATAATCGATTCACAAGGCTGGCAACGCGCTAGTGATATCCTTGTGATATTACGAGCGTTTATAGGCTGCAGTGACGCTCACTATCACGCGGACTGTATGCTTGTTTATCGACCTGATCGAATAAAAAGAAAACAAAAAAAAAGAGTTTTCACATTTTTATCAATTAAATTGTAAATGGAGAGATCGATTCCCTGGCCTTTGACATACAAGACAGGAGCTCTACCATCCGCGCCATCAAACCTGTTAATAACACCGACAATAAACAATTTATGTCTCTCAAGTGGTTTCATTGGATATCGGTTGGAGGCCTGTGTCCAGCAATGGGCGTCCTACAACTGATATTATAACGAATCTTACTTTACCAATTTTAACTCAATCCGCAGAATATAGAGTTCAATATCAATACAAATCGTGGATTAAAAGTAACGTATTTAATTCCCTAGGGATCCAGCAATCCAGCAAAAGGTTAACATACAGACAGACAGAGACATTTTTATATATTTACAATGTCTGTATGGATTAACGCAGACGTATGTGATCATCTTACAAGCAAGCATCTTAAGAGCGCAGCTTTCGCGACGGGGATGCAGCCCATCCCCGTCCTGTGCATTTGAGCTGCACTGTTTTGGATAGCTATACCGCCATCTGTCGGTTCTGGTACCTTAGTCACCTCTTACGACACCTGGTGCAGTGGGAGGTACTATTCTACTCTGCCGGGTATCTGACGACGAACTAAAGTTAAAATTATGTTTTTCTTAAAAGCTATTTATTTTTGATACGCAGTGTATGTCCTCCCTCAAGATGGGCAGATGAACTGATTAGGACTGGATCGCGCTAGAAGTTGGTGTATGTTCAGCCGTGGTAGTTCTATGGCTGGTATGATGATGACAAATAACATCAGCAAGATTTTTATATACATACAAACATCACGGTTGTGTCCCAAGGGGGTTGGCAGAGACTATGGATCTACCACTTGCTACGATCTTGGCATTCCTCTCTTGCTTCCCTTACTCGCATTAGACCATTCATACATGTTAATTTATTTTTAACACTACAATACATGATGCATCTTTTCCAGCCGTGGTTGTACTAGCAGAGTAGTACTACCTCCTATATATATCGTAAGAGGCTGTGGTAACGCAGATGACAGACAGCGGTATATCCAACCTAAAAAGTGTAGCCCAAATGCGACATGGTAGAGTAAGGCAGCAGTATTCCGATTGAGAAACTACGCGATGTAATTGCCACCAGCCCTGCCCAACGAGGCAATTACTTGGAAGTAGACGCTCCACGGCTGCTATCATATCATGATGATGATGCTGTCATTAATATTAAGACTGTTTATTTGTTTGTGATTAAACATTTGTACTCTGTATCTTACTAATTAACATCTTTCTGGAGGAAAACCCGTGACTACGTTCTTGTGGAGTTCAGATTATAATTCGTCCCTAGGGAACACTTTTCCGGGGCTTCATCGGGATCACAAGCGATATTTGACAGTTATCACTTCGAAGGAAATACCTAACAAAACTTTTCCAGGATAACAAATCACAATTGTCTTTCCCTAATTTAGGCTACCTACATGTAAAATTTTTATTAAGATCAGCCATTTTACTTTATTTATGTCTAAAATTCACCTGTATCAATTTTGTTTCTGTAACTGTAATATACATATAAATTTACATAATTTATTTGTTAAACAATCGAATTGTTGTTACAGCGGTAATGCCTACACAAAATATAATAACGTTCAATAATTACACAAAGAGTGAAATAGAAATAAACGTACGCGTTTATATACATTCAGATGATATAAAAAATGAAATAAAGTTCAAAATCCCATTTCTGTTTTATTAATTATTTTTTTTCATCGCCGCCTTAATAATATATCCATTCTACTTCTATTCGCCGTCTCGCTCCTTGTATGCACCATCTCTTTTTAATAGATAGTCTCCGGTTCTCTTGCACCTGTCGGTCTCAACAGACCACATCAAAATCATAGGGAGCCTATCCTGTCGGTCGATGACCCTATATACAGTATATGAAACGACATTTTTAATTGAAACAAAAATGTGTATCTTTAAAATTACATAGAAGTTTCAATTAATAAAAGAAATTAAAACTATACGTTGATTGTCATGTGAAAGATGAGATCCTGTCTAAAAATAGTCGCACGATCGGGCAACATTTGATTTGACATCTTACCTTTTTTTATTTTGAAGGTTGAAGGAAGCAGTCTTCGGGGCGTAGTTAGATTTTTAAATTGTAGGAATTTATGGTACATATTTGGTTTTCTGTGTACTAGAGTACATGTTGGACAAGTCCAGCTCTAGCATTATGTACCAGCTGTGGACCTCAATAACTTTATTAAAATATTTTGACCGTATAGTATAGTCGACTCAATCAACCGCATGCAACTCATAACAAGCACAAAACAAGAGTTTCAATGACAAAATTAATCAATTATTGTGACCTAAACATTATCATGCTAGCTCAAAACCTAGGCATAGCTAGGTTAGTACCTACATACAGACAGTGATAGCACGAAGGCCATTGGACTAACTACCGAGCAAGGAAAAACCGCTCAAAACCACCTATGTGCCATTTAAAATACAAAAATATCCCTAACAAGTTCGTCAACCCAAAAAAACGGACGTACACAAAAGTCGAACGCTTTTATAAAACTATAAAGACCATTTTCACTTGCATTGAACTTGTAACATGAAGTTTCCGATGCGCACTTACGTGCTATTGCAGTCGCAAGCCAGCAATGCAACTCACTCGTGCCTATCTTCGCTCTGTTCAATCAAGTTCATAGATTAAGATTGCCGTTCGTAGACTCACGATATCATCACGACTTATCAACGAGTCAATACCTACTTTTTAACGTACAAAATCATCCACTTACCTAGCGAAATGTACGCAGGCTCTGTCCATAAGCACTCGTTAAAGTCCCATAGAGTGTTTATCCCGAAATTTCGAAATTTACAATAGTTCGTGTACACTTTACAATAACCTAGTTTATCTAACTTTGCACTTTGACATCACAAAATTCCATCAGTTTGTACGGAGAAGGCACTATGTCTACATCACAAAATTGAGCAAAGTGAAAGAAAAAATAGTTTCACTTTATGAGGTCATCGAACGCGCGGCTCTCAACTATTCGCCCGCGTTCGAAAATGGAACTATTCGAACATTCACACCAAGTTCAAAATCGAATTTGGCGGGTTCCGACGCGTTTTCGTGGTCCATTCGGGAGATTTTCGTCCGTTTTCGTGGCGGCGCGGGACGCGTGCGGGCACAGCTCGTGAGCTCGCGCGCAACTGAAGATTGTCGTTGGTTAAGTTTGGAAAAAAACACCGCTAGCTCAATTTTCCGCGTTGCGGTCCGGCCACAGTTTCACCGCGCCAAAATCGAGGCAACTCACGGCACATCCTCAGCGAGCTTCCACTGAACTTCGGCCGCCGAAAATCATCGGCGCACCGTCGAGGTTATTGTTTTGACAGCTCCGTGAATTACAACCATGTGTATACTACGCGGGAATATAGGACACGTGTAGAGGGCGCCACTCGCGAAGATAGCAGCAAGTAAAAAACACCGTTAACTAAATAAACTAGCAACGCGCGTAAACACAACGAATTTACTGAATGCCGCCACTTTTCATTATATTATTTCGCTATGCACCGGCCGCCGTTCGTCACCGATATAGCAGACGCGAGGCTGATATGTTTGTCTCTTTCACTCGCGTGTCGGACTTGAGCATTTCGGTTCTAAATTCGAATATTGGGTATCGGTTTGAAAGCTGTCACATTTTTTAATTAGTGATGTTTTGTTTGCGCGCAATGCATAGTTCGTGCATGCGTGCTCTCGACCGCTGAGGCACTGACTAGCCGCTAGATGACATTCGCACAGGCTTCACCCAAGTTCAGACGGATGCGACGCCAATAACCGATGCGTTTTGTTGTCCACACGTAATTCCAATGTAACATCTCCACTCCAATTATGAGTTACATCGATTCGAACTCGATGCTTTTGCGGCAATGCTTAAAACATTTGCCCTTATAATTTCATAACTGGCTTTGTTACAATTTGTATGATAGTACGATTAAGGAAGATTTTTTTAACCTTGCATTTTGCGCAGTTGACGCGTAGGTATCAGTTGTTTTCATTGAAACGGCGAGAGTTTAAGGAAACAATGGTTGAAAGTCAAAAGTCATTGTTTATTGTGGATTCTATTTGTTTTAGATGCAAGTTATTTCTAGACTTTATAAACACGAGTCAGCGATCGTCGGGTAAAGTGGGTCAGATAATTTCACAAGTAACTTTCTTAAATAAATTCATAGTTGCGGATTCTCAAGAATCTGCATAATCGTTTTTCGATTACTGCTAAAAGTACCTATACGAATGCTTAGGCCAGATTTTTCAATACAACGATTTGTATTACTTAATTTGGACGTAGCAACTGTAACTAGTGTAGAATAAAGATATGCAATATTAATTAATTTTTATTTCATTAATGTCATTCAGTTCCTCTCAATTAAGCATACGTCTCTATGCAGAGGCAAAAAGTTACACGTATCTATTAGACCCTTTTCTGTGAACTCTAAAGTTATATACATCAACAAATCTTTATTTAATAGTTCTATATACAAAAAATAACAAACATAAAATTAGAAATTACCTGTACATAAATATAAAACCCAACATTCTATATTAAATATAATGCACATTTGACGTACCTACACCAGATTATTCAGTTTTAAAATATCCGAATTATTAGTGATCCAAAAACCTAATTAGTGATCATAACTATATGTCATCTCATTTGCCTCTCACATAAACATTGCCACTGAAATAATTCTCAAACTGACCAAATAAAAACTGGTCAGACCCAGACGCAAAGGGTCGGATTAACCGTTCGAGTAAATTACATAAAATCAAGCTCGGCAGCGTCTTCATTTCACCCACTCGTGAGACACCAAGCATATGATATTAAAATGGGACACTTGTGCTGCTAAAAATGCTTACGACAAAATACAGTGTCGTGTTCGTCTACACGTGATCACTACATATAATAGTGTAGTGTAATATAATATCCAGTATTGTCTGTATGTAACGATTACGTGCTACATAATTACAAAGGTGATCGACAAAAGTGAATCTTATACAAAAACTAAAGTTTAGGTAGCCTAAAAACTTTGATTGAAGTGGCGTCTAGAAACGGTAGACTAGTTTAAGGGAGGCCTAATTTAATAGCCTATATGTCAAGTGACTAGGTAAGATACTTCGTTTGGTCTTGTAAACCTTCAAATAACGTATATTTTTAAGATAGAGCCGTTTTTTCTAGTGATGTATGTACTACCTTTATAAAAATCTGTTTTATAGATGGTACAGATTATGCATACTTTTCGATCAGATCGAAATCGATTCGGCTCTTAAGAATTCCAATATTTTGAAGCGAAAGTGATTCGTCCACATTTGAAAATGGAACAACAAAACGAATACGTGTTCCATTCGAAAATAGTAGTTTAAAATCCAGCACTCCGGAATTGAAGGGAGCGAGCGTTGAGTCTGTCCGAAAATCAAAATTCGAATTGCGCCGTTCATTTTCATCCAGCGAAAGTGATCCGTGTTGTTTTTTAAACGAGTCCTGCCGAATGCAGCGCGCATCGGCCTCGGGGTGCGGCCATTGACCCCAGTTTCGGCGTCGCGTCCATTACGTTGGGAAAGGTCAGGTCTGTGTACGTCGAGTTGCCAATGTGTGAGTGAGCTTTTACTTTCAAACTACATATACAAACTCTTTTGATTGTTTTGGGCGACGCTGTGTCATTTTATTTTTTAAAAGGCTGCAACCTTTTTGGCAACGGAACACAAAAGCGCGAGAGTGTTTTTGTGCCAGTGATTTTGCGTCGTACATTCTGAAAAGGTTTAAGTTCTGTTGTGATCTGGATTATTTGAATTCAGAATTATTTCTGCTATTTTAACCGTATCGAGCTACATTCAATTTCTTTTATTATAGGAGTCCAATTAATTCTATTGAGTGTTAGAGCAAGGTCGACGTGTAAACAATTCGCTAACAATTTCATTTGTTTGAGAAAATGATCAATGTTATTCGATATTCGACTTTGAACATTGTACGACAGCTGTTTCTATGTGACTCCTAGAACTACTTTTTCTATGTATATGTCATTTAGAATTGAATTAATCAATCGTAACCAATACATAAGATTTTTACTGTTGCATATAGACCTATATAGACATTTCGGGTATTTCTGGGCAGGCCTATCAATTGATATAATGCATATCCCAGCCTTGTTCGATAATACGTCTGAATACGACTATTTTTTTTGGTTTGGGGGCTTAGTCGTCTTTTCCGACATTTGATCTGATACAGAGGAGGTACTTCTTCTCATACGGTATCCCACAGAGGAGAGTTTCATTTAATACCTCGGGGCTCGCCCGGGCTTAGTACAGATGCAATTTTTTTTCCAGTTGTTACCAAAAATATTTTTGGTCCTGACAATAACAATCATAACATAAATAATTATCGTATTCGGTGCATATGTATATATATATATATATATATAAATATAGTTGTGCGCGTAATATGTACATACATATACACATATCGACGATTCATTTTTGTTAATATATATATATATATATATATATATATAGGAAGTGAAAGTTGCCAGTAATTTCACCGATATGCAAATAAGAAGACTATTGTCGCTGTCACACCCAGCCACCATACAAAACAAGACAGCAACATGTCTAGACATGATCCTGTATCGAAATATAGGGTTAATCGTTACAATACGAATTTCATATGTCAAGACAGGGGTAGGTGAGGGTTCGAATATGTAATCTGTGCGCACATTTGTGATACATTAATAACGTCTCGGAAGTCTAGGTTATTTTTATATTGGACTAGAAAATCTGAATAAAGCGTGAGGTACCAGCAGAGTAGAATAGTATCTCCCTTGTATCAGGTGTCGTAAGAGGCGACTAAGGTACCTAAACCGACAGATGAAGGTATATCCATCCGAAACAGTGTAGTCTCGAGGGTCCGGGCGGGCATATAAGGGCATATAAGCAGCAGCATCCCCGTTGCAAAAGCTGCGCTCTGCGATTGATAACACGCTTGGCCAGCGCGGCAATTGGGAGTACATACCCCCTATCTTGGGGAGGCCTATGTCAAGCAGTGGACTTCCAAAGGCTATAATGATGATCATAATAAAAAAAGAAAGATTAAAGAATAAGGCATATCTAAATATATTGTATTTTAAATAAATTAATCTAAATATATAATAACTTGCACCTCTCGTAAATACGAGTAATACATACAATTTGGTACATAACCTTGATATAACATTTATGTACAATCGAAACCGTTCACCGCTGACTCAAATAACATATGTATATATCTATATAAATAGCCTACTATTTTCGTACGATCGCCAATATACATACTAACCAAATTCATGATAGCTTATCATGTCACTGACCCCGAGCACTTGCCCCGATTGGGGAAGGTCATGGCTCTTCCGTCACTTTCACTCGTACACTATATGTGCCCCTTCTCTCTCCAACACTGTTGAATTGTTTGCTCAGCTGATTTCGCGCTATATTATTGTCATTTATTATATTTATGTTCAATTGTACGAGGATTTCGAACGTTATTTTATTGTTGAGAATACTGGAACTAATTTTTGTGAAATGACAACTGAATGGCGCAAACCGATGGCGTAGATGGTGGTGATCCTATCTTATGCGCCAGGTGTCGTGGGTTTGATCCCAAACGGGGACAAATTTATATTGATGTTTGTTTTTGTCCTGTGTCTGGATGTTAAACATATGTTTTATTTGTGGTTCATCTGTTGTCTGATCTAACACAAGTGCTTTAAGCGACTTACCACGGAGTCAGGTCAATGTATGAGATGTTGTGTGAATACCTAATTAATGTTGTATAAGAATATGAACATAGTAATTTACACATCATTACGATATTGGAGGTATACCTGAAAGGTCGGCTGCCTCGATACGTCACTTAACTATTTCTACTGCCCAACAGCAGTGTTCTCAAAGTGAGAGAGGCCGGCAATCTATTGGCTAATGTTACATATAACATCTTCAAGTCACAATCACCAACGCGTTAGTGATATCCTTGTGATGTTACGGCCGTATATAGATTGCAGTGACGATTTCTATCAGGCGACCTGGTCTCATAAAAAAAACCTGACCTAATTCTACCGCCAAACAACAATCTCTATCAAACAAAAGGGGTTGGTGGTACAAAAAAGAAACTTGGTATCGCGTTAAACTCTTTTCTGTTGTGTTCTCAATAAAATTGTTTTTCTTAATTTGATGGGCCCGATGGCGCATATTGTAGTGATCATGTCAAAGGTCGTGGGTTCGATTCCTACCCAGGACAGATATCTTTTAGATGATATTTATGTTTCTTCTGTGCCTTTGTGTTAAATATATGTATATTATAGTATATATAGTATATTTGTGATTTCACTTTTGCCTTATGTTCGTTACACAAGTGCTTTAAGTAACTTATCACAAAGTCAGGTAAATGTGTAAGATATCATGGGAAAATTCAGTTACTTTGAGAAGGTTCTGGCTAAAATCATGAAGATAACGTAATATGAATACGAAAATGAATACGAAAGTAACTGTCTGTATGTCTGTTACGCTTTCCCGCTTAAACCTCTCAACCGATTTTGATGAGATTTGAAACACAATCTTTAGACCCTGAAAAGGGACATAGGCTATTTTTTAACTAGAAATAAGGGTTGTACGGGTCGAAAAGGGGGATGAAAAGTTGTATTGAAGTATCGCTATTTTTAGAGTTAGAAACTTGAAACTTATTTTTCAGGCCATTGATTCGATTTAAATAAACATGACATTCAAAGTTTATATAAGTCAAGAAGAAGAGGTATGGCACCCAAAAAAACTATTTCACGTGGACGAAGTCGCGGGCACAGCTAAAATTATATGTACTGTTCTAAAATTATATAAAGAGTTTAATTTATCTGTCAGTTGTTTGACAGTTGGCGTTGACAATTGCAAATATGCGTTTTTCAATTATTTTTTTTTTTTGCACTGTCATTATCTACCAGAATTCCATAGATTTATTCAAACATAAAATAACACGTTTCCCAAATTACATTATCAATTGCGGTTTCCCCTAAATTCGGCGCGTATTGTTTTGTTAATATTTGAAACAAGGAAACTAGTTAACGACACTATAATTCTTCAAATTGTTGATATATTTACGTTTACAATTTGTGATGTTCACACAAATGTAATAATACTAGCAGTGCCCGCGACTTCGTCCGCACGGTACAGTGAGTTGTGGGGTGAGAAGGGGGGGGGGTCCATTTCCCACCCCTCAAGTCAAGCCTGGCCAACCCACAGTCATTAATGGACTGTAGGATTTCTAATCATCATTATCATACCAGCCATTGGAAGTCCACTGCTGGTCGTAAGCATCTCCAAGAAAGGAGGTTTCTTGCCCATAATTGCCGCGCTGGGCAAGCGTGTTGCAAATCGTAGAGCGCAGCTTTTGCGGCGGAAATGCTGCTGCCCATCCCTGCCCATTACTTGGTGGACTGAGGTTGCGGAACCTCAGTCCTCCTCCCCATAGTCATTAATGGATTATAGGAATACTTATATTGTAAACTAATGCTGTCCATATCTGGACATAGACATAGTGTTTCCTATAATCGCATATTTATTTATCCTGGTCTCGCAATTAGTGACTGATTCATTCATAGCCTGTACGTGTACACTCATAAGTTGATAAAACATATGAAGTACCAAAATTTGAGGAAATAGGATTCAAGGGAGTTGGTCGGTAAACAAGCAAATTTTTCAGGAAACAATTTTAACATAAACAGTATTTATCCTCATGTACGTTTATTTCATCATCATCTTCATGGCAGGTAGATCGTCCGCTACTAGAAAGAGCCTTGGAGGGGTAATTTTGCCCTTTGGTTGCAATCGCAGGTTGTAGCTTTCAGAACTTCTGTTCTAAGTTTTGAGCATCTACTACCTTGGGTACTTCTTATGTCGTCAAGTACAGGGGGAAGTACAGAAGCTTATTCATGTAAAAAAATATCAGTCCTAAAAATATTTACATATATTTTTTTTTCCTGGACGAACCTATTGCTGGACTACTCAGACGTCAATTCCAGCGCCACCGAAAATGAGGGCGGGGCCTCTCATAGATGAGAGGTCAAAGTCAAGGTCCAATTGCTGGCCATCTTATTTATTTAGGAATAACCTTACTCTACTTATCAGTAATTAGAATAGCAACACGAGAGCTATCCTCTGCTTGAGCAATAGTCATTAATGAGCTATTCTCTGCTTGAGCAATAGTCATTAATGAGCTATTCACTGCTTGAGCAATAGTCATTAATGAGCTATCCTCTGCTTGAGCAATAGTCATTAATGAGCTATCCACTGCTTGAGCAATA